>CAJFCO010000086.1:1924440-1955120 GCA_904066015.1 Synergus gifuensis
TTTCGAGAATTTATGAGAATTTATTTTTTTTAATTTTTATCATTTTTTATCATTTTTTATTTTTCATTTCTAGGGGGGAAAAATCCTCCCCTTGGTGCCTCCCCTGGCTATATGAATTATCGACGGTCCTGAGACTGCTCACTGACTTTCTGTTGGAGAAATTCTGTCGTTGGCTGAAATTTGAAGTGCGCGCCAAATTTTGACCAATGGCAGCACATATTGGCAATCGGCTAAAGAAATACTGCCATTGGTCAAAATTTGGCGCACGATTCAAATTTCAGCCAACGGCAAAATTTCTCCAACAGAAAGTCAGTGAGCAATCTCAGGGCCGTCGATAATCCATGACCGTAGCCAGGGGGGGCACCAAGGGGGATTGTTCCCCCTCTAAATGAAAAATAAAAAATATTTCTGTAGTAAGTACACTGTAAAAAATATTATCGTAATTTTACCACAATGAATGATGTGACCAATATTATCAACACTCAATGCAGGATTTTTACAACCAATTCGAAGTTTGCATTTCTGGAAAATTGTAAAATTTAACAGCTGGCTGTCACTCTGCCTGTCACCGTTGGTGGCGTTATGAATATGAACAAAACGGTGTTAGGATTGTTTGGATTTTGGATGTCATTCTTTCGCATATTTTAAAGGATTTGTTAAAGATGATTTATTTTTTGCAACTTAGTATGCCAATCAATAATTATTGATTTCTCACAAGCATTACAAGAATATAAAGATAAATAAAAGTGAAAGATAATTGAAAAGTCTATATGAATATTTGCGTTAGAACCGTAAGTGAATTTTCGTTGCACCTCTCTTTCAATTGTGTATATAAAGTATTATTTGTATGTAGTTTTTATGATATAAACTAAACTTATTACAGTTTTCTTTGATAACAAAAAACATCACGTTTCTTTAAACGAGTGATACGCAAGAATTAAAAGGAATCATGGGTGAAAACATGCTCGGAACTTGTTTCGCAATGTGCCCTGAAAAAGAACGATACATGTAAATTTGAATTAAAATATTAATTGATTAAATAAAATAAAGGAAGTAATAGTTCCTTGTATTAAACATGGCTTTAATTAAAATTTCTGCTTTTACAGGAGAGAAAGGGAACGTTTATTGCATGTATTTGAAATAGATGAAAGAACAAAAAACACAAAGAAACCTAAAGCTGACCCAGCAAAAACTGTAAAAGAATTCAGTAGACCCGCTGCTGGACGTGAAATGACAGATCCTAGTGAATTAAGACCTGGGCCAGTTTTATTACTCACCATTAGATATTTATTTACCAAGTAAATAAATTTGAATTTGTTTCATAAGTAATTTACATCAATTGAAATATTTTAAATTAATATTTTAAATTGTTGGAAATTTTTTAAAAGTTGAATCACATTTTTTCAGAATAGCCACACGAACCGATTATGACTGGTCAGTCGTATACGATTTTATTTTTGATCGATTACGTGCCATAAGACAAGATTTAATAATTCAGAGGATTGATCATTTAGGTTCGATTCAAATTCTAGAATTAATTGTTCGATTTCACGTTTATGCAGCACAAAGGTAAGAATCTTAATCTTTTTAATTATCCCTATATACATAACACCCTTTAATTATTCATAAAAATAATTTTTTTAGACTTTGTACGCATCCTACTTCTACTTTTGACCCCAAAATGAACAGTCAGCATTTATTAGAATGCCTAAAACATCTATTAGTTTGTTACGATGAGTGCAGTCAAACAGAAACAAATGATCTTGACATTGAGGCAGGCATACAAAATTTATATTTGGGTAATAATCGACCACAGATGGAAGCTATTTATATTTTATTTAATCTTGGAGATGTGAATGCCCTTTCTAGAGGATTAAAATTACCAGAAAAGTATCGGTAAGACTTTTGAGGTGTGTTAAAAATATCGAAGCGTATTATAAGCAACGAAAGATTTCTAATAAATGGTTAATCCTCGTTTCAGAAAATCTAAAGAAGTAAAATTAGCGATGAAAATATCTTTCGCCTGGTATTTTAAAAATTACGTTCGTACCTGTCGGCTAATGAATCAGCTATCGCCTCTATTGATGTATGCAGCATTGTATAATCTCAGAAAAATTAAGAGGTAATCACTTTAAATATGTTTAATTCATATTCATAAGATAAACTTATCCTTAATACAATAATTAAAATTCATTTACAGGGATTCCTTACAAATAATGAGTGTCGGATTTAATAGCAAAGTATCTACATTTCCTGGACTGAAATTGCAAGAAATTTTACTCTATCGTGATATTAATAAAGTCAAAGCAGATTGTGAGTTCTACGGTATGATCTTCACTAACGGAAATGTGCAATTTGAAAAAGCAAAGTTTAGAAACGCTGATCAACTGGTGAGATTAATCAAATTGAATATTATTTTATCAGTTATTTCTCATTTGAAATTTAATTTGTGAATGATTTATACAATTTATACGTATTCCAGGCTCATCCAGAGATGTCCTTCAACCCTAAAAAAATACATAAATTGTTACCGGATATTTTGTTAGGATATACGTAAAGTAGATATTTTTTTAACTGTCGAATAGTTCCTAAATTTAGTAGTGATATTTTATAGATATAAAATGCCCCAGAATCATATGACCTAAGTGTAAATAGAAATTTATTACTTTTTTAAAAAGTATTATACATAATTCTGTAAAGTAGGTTTTTTTTCGACAAAAAATTTTTCTGTGCATTTGAAATTAATAAAAATAAGCAGAAGTGAATCAATAAAATTATAATTTTTGAAAATTCAATTTCTTTATTCTTGAAAGATGATGTAAAATGTATTAAAGATAATTTATTACAATTCTAAATTAAAAGGGAAAATAGATTGGAAAATAAACCTAGTAGGGTAAACCACAGTCTCTGGAAACCTGTAGCTAAGAATAATGCTTTTTATTGAGAATCACTGGAGGAGCTACTTGAAGAATCCGTAGACATAACTTCCACGTCTTCAGTTTCCTGTTTGTGGGTGTTCATAGGTACACTTCCTTGTCCACCCATCGGCATATGGATTTCGCCCGAAGGATGCCAAGCAAATTGATTCGCTTGGGAGACTGCAGGTTCTAAAAATTTATAAATGAATATTAATTTATCAAAATAGGAGCTGAAATGAAAATTAAATGAAACATAATTCCTATAATTACCTGCGGGATGTCCTGGTCTGTGCAAATCCCCAGGAATTCCTGGATGCGAACCCATCAACTGTCCATTCATTGGAAGATCTCCCAGTCGTCCTAGGTATCCTAATCTCATTTCAATATCTGTAAAATAGTAACATAAAATATAAATATTCAGATACTAGAAATGATTTTCTAACATCCGACATTGAGATTTTCTTAATTTACCAGTTGGATAAGGCCTGCGAGGATCTCCTTGTTGCCATGTGAGAGGAGCACAAACCGCATTAGAAGCGCTGATTCTGTGAGCGAATTTAATTAATTCTTCTGAAGCTACCGGTCGTTTATTTGCTCGAGCAATAGACTGCAATTTTTGTTTCGCTTGATAAATAGCAGTAGCTAATATTTGCTCTGCGTCTTTTAGCTGGCGTTGCAGTTGTTGTATTTCCTGATCCTGTCTTTCGACCTCAGCCTTGACTGCTTCCATTTTCAAATTTATTTTCGCCTGCTCTGCTGCCTTCTTTAATGTTTCTTTTAATTCTTTGTCTTTGGCGACTAATAATTCGGTCAACTGAGCGTGTTCGGCGCTCGACATCTTCGCGTTCTTTTGAGCCATTGTATTTTCTATCAATTCTCTGCAAAGCATTAGATTTTAATTGTAGTATAACTTTGTATAGTAACTACTTTCAGAAAATGTTGGTTAGTTTTATTATATAGGGAAGCGGTTTGAAAGAATATTTTTCTAATTAAATATATCTTCTATCAAAGTTATTAAAAAATGTTTTCGTATAAGTTTTTTTAACATAACCTCAAATTGATTTACTATACGAATCTCACGAATCTCGAAATATTTTCTATTAAATGTTATTGAATAATAAATTAGCATAGGCACATACTATTCAGTGATTTAATTGTTTAATCAAATTCTGTCATAATTGTTGCTTTATTGACAATATCGAGAATGAAAAGTTTCAGAAATATTAAAAATGCAACTTACTTTGCAATTAATTCGATGTCGTCTATTAAAGACAAGAGTTCCTCTCGAGTACTTTTATTTGTTGCCATTCTCACTAAATTATTCTTCTCTTACATTAATAAAATTTAACAATTTTGCACTATTTTTTGATATTTATAATTTTCTAGATTCTCTATCATATATACAACGCAAGTCTGACAGGCCAGCTGTATTACAGCTGAAATACAACCAGCTTTGCAGATTTGCAAGTATTTTGCCTGCTCAGTTCACGCATGCGTAATAGCAAATTCCGAAGTTTTCGAAACTTGAATTTTTTTTATTTTGATTTAAAAATTTGTTTATCCAAATTTATATAATTTTAAAATTATTTTATGTTTACTTTGTGCATTTCATGTACACAATTATATCATTTTTAAATTTAAGGGTGTTGGAGCCAAATTCTAGTCTAAAAATTCGATTTCTTCATTTTATTCAACAAATATTAAATTTGGAATTTTTTCCCTCTGTAGAATTAATTAATTTTCAACTAGAATTATGTGTATAGAGCGAGAAAATATCTAATTAAAATTTTTTTTTCAGCAAAACGAAAATATTGAATTTTAAAGTAAGATTTTGAATTCTTCGTTTTATAAATCGAAATTAAATATTTTTTCTCTCTGTACACAGTCTTATATTTGAAAAAAGATTAGTGCTACAGATCGAAAAAATATTTATCTATAATTTTTGTTGAGTAAAATGGAAAATTGAATTTTGAGCTTAACACTTGGATCCAACGTCCTTAATTTTAACTTTTATTTATTATAAAAATAATTAATCAAGTAGCAGTGAACCCTTGCCTAGAAAAAAAAACCATTAAATATTCTTCCGTAAAACCTTTTACTTATATAAGCACAGATTTTCTTTTAAGTTTATTTTTGGTTTTTCAATATTTTTCTATCAACAATTTTATTTTTTAATACTACTTGTAGACTTTTTTCATTAAAATGAAATTTAGCTGTATTAACTTTAGCTACAATTAAAAAATAAACATACAATAAAAAACATACAATTTTTTTACAAAAACTGGATCTTCCTAAAAAAATACATTTCTATCCCCGTCAGCCTTTTGATATGTTTGAATCCAACAGTAGATATGAGCTCTTTTGGTCAGCCAATGGTGAGTCACGTAAAATTATTTTCATATAATTGTCTTCTTTTTTAGAAAATGCTTTTAAAATATATTCAAGTTGAGAAAGTCGCTTTTTCCAATGAAGTAAGAAGTAAAACTTCAGCCTCGCTTCACAGTAATCAAAAACAGCTGAAGTCATGCTTGTGCTATAAAAATTCATTTTTCACCATCTACCGATCCAAATTTGTCTAGATCACTTGAAAAGATATTTGACTTGCCACGACATTTGAAATCCTTCAAGTGAATCAATCTTTAACTGCAAAGTCATTATAGAAAAGGACCATTAGTTTTTGTTCGAGTTTGAGCTTTGACCTTTTATTTCGAGGTGGATTAGATTCCTCAAAGGAAGTGTTAGAAGATTTTTTGATCACCCTGTAGAGTCTACATATATGGGTGCTCCAGATAGATGAGTAGTCTGATATGAAATCGACTGGTTGGGCCTGTGTTCAAAACGAGTAATGAGAGGCCCAGAGCCGCCTGCGTGAATCGCGCCCTCGCTTGTTTATGGGAATCATCAGATTCCCATCGAGACCATGACTGTGGGTGGACCCAGGCCGCCTGCTGACCGATTTGCTCCGAAGGTTTCGTACTCGAAAATCGCACGATTCTCAATCTTACGGTGAACGCATTATTCACCTCATT
Source organism: Synergus gifuensis (assembly GCA_904066015.1). NCBI lineage: Eukaryota > Metazoa > Arthropoda > Insecta > Hymenoptera > Cynipidae > Synergus > Synergus gifuensis. The sequence goes on from CAJFCO010000086.1 coordinate 1,930,388, forward strand.
AATCAACATTTGACCGTTTAAAGAATTTTTTTTCATACCGATCTTCCTTTTATTCAATCCAGATGAAGTTCTTTTTTGATTAATTGCCACGGCACAATGAACGGAAGAGCAACCAATATATTCATTTATCATTTGTTTAATTAATATAATATTGCTCATCCCTTTCTTATATCCTTTACCATTTGAATTTTGAATAACTAGCAACTAAGTATGATCGTTTTTGCATTAATTAATTAATTTCTGCTTTTGCTAAAAAAAATTCAGGGGATTCTAAACATTATTTTTAATAAACTAGCAAATCAACACGCGCGCTACGCGCACGATTATTTTTTTTACTTCTTATAACTTCAAGTTATTTAAAAGTCAATCACTCTCTCAATCTGAACCAGCGAAATTTTGCTGATTCAGATTTAGAGAAGAATTTTAAAAGAATTTTTTAGGAGTTTTAAAAGATTTCGCAGCATTTTAAGGATTTTCAGGGTATTTCGCGGAATTTTAAAGGAATTCATAAAATTTTTAAAGATTTTATGTAATTTTTAAGTAATTTATTTTACGTAATGTTTTTTCATGGAATTTAATGATATTTCTAATGCTTTTCATGTATTTTAAAGGATAAAAAGGTATTTTAAAGGTTATCATATAATTTTAAAGAATTTCAAGAAGTTTCTGGGAATTTTCAGAGATTTTCTTAAACTTCAAGCGATTTCGAAGGTTTTTCGTGAAATTTTAAGTTATTTAAAAAGATTTCTGAGATTTTAAAGGATTTTAAATCTTGTCGCGGAATTTCGAGGAATTTCGAAACTTTAAAAGATTTCTGAGAATTTTAAGGGACTTTAAATGTTGTCATGGAATTTCCAAAAAGTTTAAGAGAATTCAAGAGATTTTAATGACATTTAAAAGTCTTTATTTATATTTTTAAGGATTTCATTAGATTTCTAATAATTTTAAGGGATTTCAAGAAAGTTTTCTGATTTTTAAAAACATTTTATGGAATTTTTAAGCATTTTATGGAATCTGATGAGATTTCTAATAGAATTTTAAAGAATTTTAAGAAAGTTTCTGGGAAATTGAGAGAAAATAGTCATTTTTTGATTATGTTACTTTCAGTGAAATGAATTAAAGACAGGAAAGCATAAATTGCAAAGATCAATGAAGACGAGGACATTTGCCATGTAAGAATTATTCGAAACTCTCGGTTATCGTAAATGTTTGCGTTCCTAGCAGCTAGATTCTCACTAAACGGGTTTGATACGACGCTCTAATTTAAATCAACGCTCTATCGTACTTGTCGGCAAAAAAAAAGCAATAAAAGTCGATCTCTCGAGTTCAATAGGCACTTGTATTGATCTCGAAGCTCTCGTTTTGTAATTTACGATGAACAATTACAATGCGATGTCCTAATATGCCTCATCATTACAGGCTTTAATGTCCTTGTAATTAATACAACACTTTTTTCGCCTTTAATTGAATTAAACGACTTCCACTAACTCGAATGGTATACCTAGTTTTCAATATCAATCAATACCTAGTTTTCAGTCCGAAATCTTTCGAATTTGTATCCGAATGAATCCGGTCAATCCGAACTGATCAGAATTAATCCGAACTTTCAATCCAAAATATCTGGTCAATAATAACTTTAAATCTCAATGGATCCGAACTAATTCGTTCTATCCGAATCAATATGAACGTATCCGAAAAATAAGAAATATTATCAGTTCGTTTACTAATTCTCTTTAGTAATTCTTATCCGAATGAATCCGATCGAATCCGATCTAATCCGAAGTTGAAACAAGGTGTTGTCGATGATCTTCCTCAACCAATACCTACTCAATATTAATAACGCGTAAAACAGTGGAGAATTGTATGCAAAAATTGAACCTAGGTCATCACACCCGGATTCGGACGACACTTTCCGTGGACCTACATACGTAGCCTCACGTAGCCTAATAGATCGACAAGTCGTGAAACTACATTAACATTCTTATCACGTGATATGTACTGTCTTCACGTTATCATCTATAGACATACAATAACATCTGAAAACAATGCAACCAATTGAATCTATATATCATTATCATCACGGATTATCATAATAGTCCGCGTGATATTTATTAAACCACCCTTAAAAAATACGTGATTAATTTCTGCCCCCCACCATCCCCAGAATGAGAATTAGAATTTTTAGTTTTTGAGTACGATAATTTTCGAAAGTATTGACCGTTTGGATTGGCCTTTGGTCAAGTTAGTTAGCCAGCTATTTTTGATAAAAATTCAAAACGTTAGAGCATTTTGAAAATTTTTGAGACCATTTTTTTTTAATTTACGAATCCTTTAAATTAAAATTCCGATTCTTCTTGTGTTTAAAAAACACAAGAAGAATCCCTTAAAAAATCCCTTAAAAACCCTTAAAATCCCTTAAAATTTCTTGAAATTCTATAAAATCTTTCAAATCCTCTGTAAATGACTTAAAATTGTTTAAAATATATCAAAATCCCTCGGAACTCATAAAAATCTCTCGAAATATCTTAAAATCTCTGAAAAAAGTCTTTTGATATCAACTCTTTTAAAATGTCCCCTTAATTTCTTAAAATCAATCAAAATCTCTTAGCATCCCTTCAAATTGTTTATCACCACTTAAAGTCTGCCCGGGTAAAGCTGGCCAAATTTCTGCTAGTAAATAAAAAAAAATTTCGAGTTTTGGTAGCTTTCTTTTGTTATTCTTATTTCAACCCAATCCTGTGTAGTTTCCTATAAATTGTAGTTTCCTACACGGTATTTTTAAATAGGGACTGGATAGTGGTTCAACTACATTTAGATTTATTCAGCCAGTGCTGGTCATTTGTTAAACAGTGGGTCGTATGCGGGACTATACATATATTTGTGACAGACTAGATTTAGACTTTTGGATTGGAATAGAGTGGAGTAGAAGAGCTGATGACATTGCCAGAGAAAGAAACGATGCTAAGATATCGCGAGTTGTCTGAATGGTACGTGAGTTCCAGAAACACACTGACGACTTGCCGATTCTTCATCGACAGTCTCGATAGTCGTCCACATGCAACTCACCGACTCTCTTGTTCCTTGTCCGGCATGCTGAACGCTTCCTGTCCATGAATTCCTCAAGATTTTTCTTAACCGGCGTAAAAATACCGTTAATAATACAAAAAATATAAGCTAAGTGCGCTAGTAGGACGTAAGGGAAGGCTACTCGTTTCTTACATCAATAAGCTTTGCAATTATCAGAACAACAAGATATTACATAATCTTGGATACTTAACTCGACACGTAGCAATGAAAGCCTTTCACATCAAGATTCACTTATAAATTGAATTAGAATCGTCCAAAAAGCGTTTTTGTCTTTAAGAAGAGTCCCATAAAATTTTTGATACTTGATGCACAAGTGTTTACCTGATTCTTTAAAAAAATGATAGATAAGTAAAAACTATAGGCTTTCTTTTGAAATGAAATTTGTTATTAAAACAGTTTGCACAGAAAAACAATCCTATTTCAGCTGGGTTCGCCAATCTGATAAAAGAAGTTCAATTTTTGGATTAAAATAGACCCGAAGTGTGTATTATCTATCAACATTCTAATCTGATAAGAAAAAAACCAATTAAGAAGTCGTTTTAATACTCAATTACGAAATTCGCCAAGCCGCGGCAAAAAGCGATACACTTCTTTATTTTTTGGGAGGCATGAAGTTTGAATCATTTAAAACACTAGAAACTATGATCCGCGCGTTTCGCGCGTGATTAATTTCTTGTTTTTGTACACCTTTTGCTAAAAATATTCAGTTGAGGATTTTTAAATTAAAGAATTTTAAAATGTTTTTAAGTATTTCAAAAGTATACAAAATTGAGAATTTATAACTTTTGAAATATTATATTTTCAAGAATCTCCATAAGTTTCACCTTTTGTAAAATACTTTTAAATTCTTGAAAATCCAATGAAATCTCACCAAAATCCCTTAAAATTTCATAAAATTCTTCGATATACCGTGAAATCACTTAATATCTCCAAAATCTCAATAAATTTCGTAAACCCTTTTAAATTCCTTAACATTAATCAAAATTCCATAAAATCTTATTAAATCTCTTAAAATACTTAAAAATCCAATGAAATTTCGTAGAATGCTTTAAACTCTCTTAAAATTTCCTCAAATTACTTAAAATTCCACAAAATATCGTCCAATCCCTTAAAATTACTTTATAATCCTATAAAATATCATGACATCCCTTTAAAACACTTGAAAATCGCATGAAATCTCATAAAATTTCTTTAAATTTCGTAAAATCCCTTGATTCTCCCAAATTATTTTAAATCTCTTAAAATTTCTGAAAATGACATTAAATTTGATAAAATACCCGAAATTAAAAGAAAGACTAGTTTTCACTGATGTGCGGATCGAAAAAAATGGAAAAAATATGAAAAAAATAGATTGACTTTGATTAATCCTATAGACCGATAAAAATCCGATAGATTTCAGAATCGTAACTGAAACAGTTTTATTTTAATCTGCACCGAGAAAAATATTTTCTTCGTTTAAGAGGATTCCTCTTATTCTGATGCAAGTTTTCCTCTACAATATGGTATATAAAGTTTTCCTCTTAATTTTAGAGGATTATTCTCTTCTAGAAAGTATTCCTTTCAAATAAAGAGGAATCCTCTTAAAAGTAGAGGAAAATAATCTAATTCATAGAAGAATATGCTCATTTTTGAGAGGATTCAATAAAAGGAATTTTCCTTTTAAAAGAAGAAACTATTTTTCTCGGTGTGGTGTGAGCTATTGAATCTGATTTATAATAATCAATACTGATTCTTGAACGGAATCTATCGGATTGATTCAAAGTTAATCGGCCTCAATCGAATCTAATTTACTAAAATGAAATTTAAAGTTTATGGTGTAAGTCTTTCCTACCCTTACAGTGATTATTATATTTTTCTATGGTTTCCCCTTTCCCATGCGAATCATCTTGAGCTGAGAAATCAAGGACACAATTTCTACAGATTCACTCTTAAGAATGTTGCTCTTGAACTCACTCTCCCGCTGTCTCTCTTCCACAGACCTTCATTCTGGTTTTCCCAGACCTTGCATGTGCAGCCTCAAGTCTGAGGAAGTGAATAAGACAGGGAAAAAAGCGAGGGATGAGAAGAATTGAAGAGTTTGAGGAGATTAAAGCGGGAAAAGAGGGACTGGGAGAAACCGGGAAAGGAGTTCAAGGTACGACTCTGGAAAGCGGACAAATTCCGTCCCGGAAGGTGACACCTACGACGTCGTCGCCGTCGTCTCAGAATGACGTGAACGACTATCTAGAACGTGTGGTTGCTGGATGCATCTCTACGGGAAGCGCAGCCCTCATTGCACCACTGAGGAAACTAGAAACTGGGCAAAAACTAACCCAATATCTTGCCTACAAGTTCCTCACCTCATTCTCTTGATACCGAGAATCCACACTGGTTTCCTTCATCCTTCCTTCTTCCATGCGTTACGTGTCATTCAAATTAAAAAAAAAAAAAAACCCAATCAGGTTTGAAACAACAATGTATATTTGGTTGAAGTTTCAGACGTCTAGTTTTTAAATTTCCAAAACCTTTTGTATTTATTTACTAGCAGAAATTTATCCGATGTTGACTGGAATTTTAAGGGATTTCATTAGATTTACAAAAATTATGAAAGGATTTTAAGAGATTTGTAGGGATTTTAAGGAATTTCAAGGGATAAAAGGTCAAAAGATTTTTAAAAATATTAAGAGATGATAAGAGAGATTTTGATTGATTTTATGGATTCAAAAGGGATTTTTGAAAGAGTTGAAATAAGTAGTTATCTGATAAAAGTTTTTTCAGAGATTTTCCAAAATTTCAAGACATTTTAACGAACTTTAAGGGATTTCAAGAGATTTTCAGGATTTCAAAAAGATTTCCTAAAATTGTAAAAGATTTTTAAAGGGTATTTTGTAACATTGTAAATTTGGTTGAGTCCCTTGAAATCTTTTTTGTATAATAAATTCTTTAGAATCCCTACTAAATCCTTAAATCACTCAAAATATATTGAAATTGTTTTAAATATTTTGAAATTCCTTGAAATTCATTAAAATTACTTGAATGCTATTGAAACCAACCACCTTCAAGAAAATCCTTGTCATGAAAACGATGATTAAACATTTTTTTTTTTAGTATAAAAATAAAAATCATGAATTAAGAATTTGGCTTTATTATAAATTACATTTTAATATCGAACTTCATGTTCTATTTCGCTCTAACGAGGCAAGAAAGAAATTATAAAAAAATAAATAATAATATTATAAATTATTTATTTCATTTTTCTTGTAAGGCAAAAAATATGAAATCTTCTAATGCATCTTTTAATTATATACTACACAAAGTCATATTGATCCAATAATTTCAAGCAATTACACAACGATTTCAATTTTAATATGACGTTTAGTCGTCTGCCACCTGTCGACTGCACTTCTTGTGAAAATTTTAATGGTTCCATGATCGTTTAATGCATTTAATTATATATCTGTCCATCCACTGCGAGAGCAGTTACTCTCTAGAATTTCACTCGTCTCGACTGTGTTCATTATACTTAGTTCTCTTGTTGAAACATAGATAATGATACAGAAACCACATTACCAGGATCTAGAATATTATACTCCAATCATATCCATAGAATACATTCTATATATTTAAATTAGACTTATTTTAAAAACCATATCTTAATAACAACAATAATAATAATAATAATAATAATAATAATAAGAAAGTCAGAACAAATCTTTTCTAAGTCGTCTTGAAAACTTAAATTGCTTTATTAAAGTCTTGAATCTTTGACTATTGATGGACCTCAGTTGCACATTATTATTTATGCGTCTATCGATCATTTTTATGTTACTTGTTAAAAAAAAATGTAATTGAAAAGGATATTTTACGATGCTTTAACTATGATATCTCGACTTTCGAGTATATAACGTCGAGTGGAATGAGAAATTGTCAAGGTTTTCCATGCGTAAAGTATTCTCTGGTATTCTCGACTTCGAGATGTTGTTTATGGGATTCGAAGCTTCTGCATCAGATTTCATTTCTATAGAAAAATTTCAGTTTTTTAATATTAATATTATATATTTAATATTATAGTTTCCAAATATTCCAGCATATTTCTACATATTCTCGAATATTCTCGAATGTAAGGATACATTTTGTATTGATTGCTTTTAAAATCTCCTCATTCCCTCTCCTCATGTATACATTGAATAATAATTTATCTGTCTTGATGGATAATCGCAACAAAGATTCAAATTTGAGTAAAAAAATTGAAGTTTACAGGAGCGGTCCTTTGGTCTCGTGAAAATGAAATGGCTTATCTGACAAGCATTTATGAAGTAGCTGGAGGGCTTGTGGCCTCGTTCCATGCAAAAATATTCAAGATTATTATCGAATTCAAGGAACCGCTGTTAAGGGTAATGATGATTTACGATCCCTTAAACCTTCTTTTTTTGAATCGGTCATAGAAGACAAGTGTTAAAATTGATCGTAAATGCAAGCGCAAATTGATCGTAAATGCACTGCACATTATTATCCGCGCGCAGATTTTTTGAAACTTGGTAATGCATGTGACAAGAAAAAGAAAGTGAAAAAAGAAAAAAAGGGAGGGAAAGAGAGACACACAAAAGAGTAATTTTCATTTGGGTGTGTCGCTTTTGTATTCCTTAGAGGAAAAGTCATTCATGTTAAAATAGAATGGACCAACAAATTTCAATTCCAAGATCCTCTTGCGGACACGTATGACCGTAAATTACATCTCAGGAGTAGCTGACCAATAAAAATGTCCTGCTGCGCAATAAACGCCACGTTACAAAGTTGAAACGACCAACTTGCTTGTCGACATTTTTTAATATATGAAAATTACTAATTGCGCAGATATATACTTTTAAATTTGAGTGATGCCCCTGAAATCTGTGAAATTACTTTTTTCGAGCGTACCTGCCAAGCATACCTAATTTTACTGGAATTTTCACAGAACGGCGTGTAATTTTTTTTCGAAATTTCTCCTACACTCTATTTAAAGAAGAGAGCAGGGAATGTGGATGGAATTCCTGGCAATACCGGACACACATGTTCCACCAGCGAGAGAATCGATCACACGCTAAATTGAGCAAACGTTATATTTATTTCTATAGGCGATAGTCTAAAAAGTTGTCTATCCATTTCTGATCAAATGAATGCGCTGGTTGCATCCTGCTATCGTATTCCACGTTTTTATCCTCTGAGTACTCGAGTAGTTTTGCCGAGCATTTAAGCAACTTGTATTTCACCTTTTAAGATCAAAATCTTCTTAAATATTGCCTTCTGCAAACAAATTGCAAGGTTTTTCGAAAAGTAACAAATTTTGAAGATCATTATATATTTTACACAGGACGCCTGATATTAAAAAAATAATGAACGCTACTAGTTCTGATACAGTTTTTCCCATTGACAAAAGAAGAGAAGAATGGACTAACTTTGAGGATAATTTATGGGGTAATTTAATTTCAATGTCGGTGGCATAAATCTCCGAGCAAAGAAACAGAGACTCGGAATTGCTGAAGTCGAAAAAAAAACTGTCTTTAGGGCCCAAATGCGGCCCGAAACAAAAATTCGGGGACCAGTTTGGTATCTCGAGCCTCCTTTGATTCTTAATTCTTTTGTCTTTCATTTTTTTTTTCCTTTTTATTATAACATTTAATTTTTAATGATAATAAACACGGGCTCCCTTTTAATTAAAAACATATCTTTTTTTCTATGCTCTCATACTAATTTCTTTCCATACTAGTAAACCATTATTGATAATTTACTTCTAACTATTATTTTATTTTACTTCTTACAACTTCCAGTCATTTAAAACCCAGTCAGGTTTAAAACAACAATATATGTGAGATTTTCCAGACATTTCGTTATACCATTTATTTTAGAGAGGATTTTTTAATCAGGAATTTCAAGAAATAGAAGATTAAGGGATTTTAAATATTTTTGTTGAATTTGTAGGAATTAAAAGAGAATTTAAGAGATTTTTACGATTTTTAAAAGATTTTGTGGAATTTTTAAGGATTTTATAGAATTTGATGAAATTCTTAATAATTTTAAGGAATTTAAAGAGATTTTCCTAATTTTTTAAAAATTTTGTGAAAGTTTAAAGGATTTTGATTGAATTTTATGAGATTTCTAATAATTTCAATGGATTTTAAATGGGATTTTAAATGTTATCGAAGAATTTTAAGGAATTTTAAGGGATTTTAAATGTTGTCTTGGAATTTTTAAGGAATTTTGGAACTTTTAAGGATTTTATGGAATTTTATGAGATTTCCAATAATTTAAAGAGATTTCAGGACATTTTTATATTTTTAAAGATCTTTACGGAATTTGAAGGGATTTTGAAGGTTTTTTCTGAAATTTTAATTGCGCGCGATTAATTGGACAATTTTCAAGTGATCAAGTGATTTAGAGAGATTTTTTAAAAAGAGATTTCAAAGAATTTTAAGGAATTGCAAAGGTAATAAAGCTTTAATATATTTGAAAAGGATTTGTTCGATTTGTACGGAATTTCCTTATCCCCCTTTTTTTGGAGAGGATCTTATAATCTACAAAATTTCATGTTAGCCTCAAAAACAATTCTGTCATAAAAACTGCTTATAAATTCTAATATTGAATAAAAAAATTAATTATTTGAGATTTATTCAATATTAATTTCTTATTTTAGGCTTTGTTAAAATTTGATCACAACCAAATATTTATTTCTATATTATAAATATATACTTTGTACTCATAATCCTCGCATAATGGCAACATAAAATTAATATCTCATATAAAGAGAACAATGCTTAGCACTCTTTAATCGCCTTTTGTTTGTCGATTACGATCGGGAGTAAAAGTCACGATTTTGGTAAGCTGTCATGTGGAGTAGGGATCCGTGTTAAAGGTTACATGAAAAGTAAACGACGTGAAGGTGTTCATACCGTTATACCTGTCCCTTGCGTGGGTTCACTTGTATATGTAGAAGAGACTAATGACAAGTGTGAGAAAAAATGACACAGCAAGTTCACACTGTATTTGAGCTCTGTGAGGACCATGTAATTTGTACAAAGAGGTCATAAAAATGAAGATGTTATAATATTATGATACCTTCTGGCTACCCGTCTTTTCAAAACTATATTCAAGGGCAATAAATATCTTTCCATAAAAAAATGTTTATTCTTTCATTGTTACTAATTTCCAGAACATTTTGATTCGTTTTGAACATTTTTTGATTCTTCCTTTTCAATATAATGAAATTTCGAATATGAAAGCGATGTGGATTCAAGGATCACACTCACGAAAGATATGGACTTTATACTGATCCGTGGATCGATATCCAAGATCGGGTTTTCGATGACCCGTCGTACGACATTAACGAATTTTATTTGTCACTCGCGCAGACGACTTCAATCTCCGAGACTGGGTGGTGCAAAAAGCGACTCGGGATGGCGTGAAAGCAAATTGATTTTCAATTTCTGCGAGCAAGAACACGTGATGACAGCACGACGATTGACGCATGCCAATTCTTAAATTGTATTAATTATGCTTGAAATGGTAGATTTTAATAAAATGTATGAACATATACAATAACATAAAATTGATACAGTATTCTAGAGTATCAAATCACAAAAGACGAAGCCGCGAAATTTATCATTGTCAGTTATCAAATGAATATATTTTCTGCCACGTTGGTATCTTGTTATCGCTAACGTATTACAGCCTCCCGGTATACTTCCGGATACACGAATGTTACGAAGGCATGTAACAGGATTAGATTGGTCTTGTAGCCGATGAAGGTGAAAATCGATTATGCTATCTTTCACGAGCGACAGGAGTGAGGAAATGATTACCTGGTAGTTGAGATAATGAGGTCATGCTAAAATTGTACAAAGTTAATTAGCTGGTATAAGATTAATTAGCAAGTTTGATGATTAGATGAACAGCTTTTGAGTGGTTTAAATAATTCAATTAGATTTGTTATAGAAAATTTATAAAAATTCCCGTATATCGTATTTGAAACAATCTTATAATAATTCTTTTTTCAGCAATAGACCTTTTTTCTGCAGAACTTTAGGTGAGTTCTTTTAATGAACATATTTTCTTTTAGTGAACATATAGTTACTTTGACATATAATATACAACTTTTTCGAGGAAATTACTTATAGAATCTTTTTTGCACCGATCTCCTGCACTTGAAACTTCATTTCAGGTGGAAGCCAATCCCAGGGCTCGTAAATCCCGAACCTTACCTATATTACAAAGTGGAACGCGTTTCAATATTTATGAAGGTGACTAAATTTCGATTCGTGACTCCACAGAGGGTCGGGTTGAAGAGTATGACTCGCAAAGCACAATCAACGTCCATTAAAGTGACGATAAATCGATTGATACTTTTGCCAACTCTCTTTTCCTATATGATGTGATCGTATTTTACTTCGTTTATTAAAAGAGGTATGTACACTGACTGTAGTAACTCACGATAACGAGCTGCCTCTTCATATTGCGATTTGAGCATAAGTCTTCTTTCTGGTCCCATTCACTCTTATACTCATCAGTCACATGTCTTCAACAGTTTTAATTAAAATAAAACACTTTTGTCCCAGTTATTTTTCAAATTGCAGCAAATGTTTATTCTCTTTTGCATTAGATTGTTTTTTATTTCCACCTCGTCGTTACGAATTTCATAAATTCGACAATTAAAATCCGTTAAAATTAAGCTACTTTAGAATCGAGATCAGAGCTACAAACTAATTTTTAGGAATTTTAAAGGAATTTGGAAAGAATTCAAAAGAGTTTCACAAGATAGACGATATTTAATATTTTACTATTATAAATATAAGAATCAACAAAACATGACCATCAGGTACAAAAATTATACATAATATGTAACAGACCTTAAGTAGACTCGGGTATAAGTATAAGTACCTCGCTGTTGTTCAAAACTATTCCTAAAGGATGCAATTAAATATAATAGATTTCGAATTTTAAATTCAGATGTTTAATTTCATCCTAAACAATATTTCGAGTAAGTACTCTATCGCAATTTTTTTTATTAAAGGCTAATTATGATCGGAACTAATTTTGCTAATTAAATTTTAATATATATCATATATATCTTAATATATCTGTCATATATATTTTAATATATGAACAAGCCTATAATCTCACTTTGTGAGTATTTCGAAATTATAAAGCTAATATGCAAGAAAGATTCTAAGGATGGAAATACATTTATATAGAAATATAATACGAACTATTGTTAGTGTCATAGACGATATGTTTGGTAACTGGTACAATAAGACTAGGTGTTAACGTTAGAGCGACTGTCGATTCGTCTTTTTATTTTTAATTACGAAACTTAATTAAAATCAAAACTCACAGTAAAAACTATTTACGTAAATTCCAACAATCGAAAAAATATCAGACGCCTCTTTCTTAAAGAAATATAAACAGATTCTTGGCACGCTGAAACAATCACATATTATAAACTATAGCTGCTTAAAATTAACAATAATATTTCATTCAGTAACAATGTAAAAATATTTTTGTTTGACAAAAGAAACAAGGTTTATAATCAACAATAAGCGAAAAATATGTATATTTAAATATATTCTTATCGTGTTTTCTCCCATTTGATTGATTCAAGACAATATTTTTTAATCGAATAAAGATTCACGATATATTATAAAACTCATATCTATATTTATACTGGCACACGGAAAATTAACAACGATTTTCATCTCGGAATGAAACATAAAAAATAAAACACAAATTTTCTTAGGCAATAATTTCTAATAAAAATTTTGTAATAAAATTATGAAATTTATAATGAAATTATGAAATTTGCTAACAATAAGTAGCATTAAGTTAAGAAAAATCTGTAAATGTTAACAATTACTTTACATCATGACATTTGTTATTCTAAATCTATAAAAAAATGTGTGAAATGGAATATTAATAAACATAATATAAATAGAAGTTTCTTCAATGACCATTTTTAACCATTTTTTTTCATTCATGTGAGACGAAAAATTTACAATATTTTACACTGAACAGTTTAATAAAAATGAAAGTGAAAATTTCCTTATATATCTACATATTGGCAGAACTTTCTATACTTACGGATTTTTTCTAATTTTCTAATTAAGTAGTATTACGAATTTCGAATTATTATTACTTCTAATCTAGAACGAACTTTACAGTATATGGATTATGAACATAAATATATACACTATTGGAAATTAATTTTTGATTTTTTCTTTTGATGTTTATAATGAGTACATATGTTTTTCAATTTTTAATCATGTGCTGAAAGATTTCCAAACTTTTTAAAGTGAAATTTTTTAAAACAAGTTTCTAAATAATGTGTGTAATTTTTTCAGGACGAGTTTTTCAATCCACTTGAAAAAATTGTTACGTTCAAATTTATTAATTATTTAATGAGAACATTCATAAAATAGTAGAATGCTTCTTCAGTCATCTTTAATTGTTTAGTTATTTAATTGTAACGATATATTGTAGATAAATTAAAAATCAGACCAATGAAAAGAAGTATATTTGCAAAAACGATTCAGTTTTTAAAAACTCAGAATGATGCAGACACTTGAACAAAAGATCAACATATGAAAAACTCATCAAAGAAAATAGCTTCAGTCTCTCCAACTATTCCTTAAACTCAAAATTCCAACTCAACAATTATTACCACTCCATGGTATCATTCATTCAACATTAGAAGGTCTCAAAAAAATTAAAGTTCCTTTGATTTTGTACTCAAAAAATTTGAGAAAAATTGACAATTGTTTTTTATCAAATCGAATATATATTTTTTTTTTGGGGGGGGGGGGGATTTGCCCACAAATCAAAGGAACTTTATCTTTTTTTAACCACTCTACTTAACATAAACTAATCACTAATCTTTTGTCAAATTTGCCTCAATTAATTTCATTCTAATTTCTATTCATTCTAATCTCAAAATACAACTACCATTGTTCACTAATCATCCTAGTTACCATTGATTTCTATAGTCGTAACCGAATTGGTTTGTCTCTCTTCTTCAGTAGCCGGTGGCGGAGAAACGGTAAAAGCACTAAATCCATTCTCCACCAAACTCAGTAAACTTATTGGTCCTTCTCGATTTTCCTTCCTCTCTTCCAGCTTCCTTCTTGCATTAAGATCCATCTCCCTAATCGCAGCATTAGCCTTTTCATTCTCATTAATCAACTTCTCCAGCTTCGACTGTGGTCTCTCCGTCGTATTATCCACAATTTCATTATTCTCTACAGGGAATCCATATTTATTCACAGTAGGTTTGTATGTCTTCACCTTCGAGTGACCTTGAATTATAAGATACATTGGACCCCGAATGGGCTTGGCAGGTTGCTTATAATGCGAGAAAATTGGATCAGTCGTCAAACTTGGAACAGTTGTTGTCTGTAAAGAAGATGTTGATACGAAATCAGAAGATCCAATTTCCATCTTCTGGGACTCTTCATTATTCAGCAAATGCTTCAGAGGTGACTGGTTTCTTGTATACTCCAAGAAACCATCTCTATTCATCGAAACTGGTTCTCTAGGAGTTGGGGAAAACATTGAAGACTGCATCGTTGTTAGCAACATTGAATCTGGAACTGCTGTATACCTATTACCTTGAGTTTCAACTCGATTTACTTGTAGAGTTGAAGTTGAACCAGGAGGGGAGCTGGTGAAGGTCGCAGGGAAGAGTTGGTGCTGATTTTGATGATGCTGATGATTCTGATTCTGATTATTCTGATTCTGATGATTTTGATTTTGCTGATGACTCTGATGTTGGTGATTCTGATGTTGCTGAATCTTATGGTGCTGATCCTGATGTTGATTCTGATGATTCTGATATTGATTCTGATGGTGTTGATTTTGATGTTGAAAAGCTTGATCTGCACTCATCGGTGGTCTCATGACGTTTTGGGGTGTTGGCATTTTCATGTGAGTCATAGAAGGTGGTACCTGAGTTAAGGTCATCGAAACGGGTGGTCTAAAGCCAGGACGTGGTTCTCCAGGACTAGGCATCATCATAGGTCGTGGGTGCTGAAGAGCCATGTGTTGTGGCACTGATTCACCGAAAATTTGGAAGTTTGGCTGCCTTGCTGGTTGTCGAGTTGGTGAAATTCCGTTGGATAATATTTTAGAGGGGTAAGCTGTTTGGATGTTCTCCATGAAATGAGGCATCATCGGAGAGCTGATGCTGCTTCTAAAGGGTTGTGGTTTCTGAACTTGGAACGGTCTTTCCATATAGTTCGAATTAATGGATTCTGGAGAACTTACGAATGCCTGGGAATTCATAGAGTTACTTGGAAACTCATTTGTATTTTGATTCAAGTTGTCATTCATTTTGTCATTCATTTTGTTGTCGGTTTGAATCAGAGAACTTCGAGTTGAAGTAGAGGTGAGAGGAGTTGACTCAGTGGAATTGAGACTCGAGTTAGGCTTTGTTTCGACATAGTTGATTGGCATGACGATTGAAACTGAATGCATTTGAGCATCGAGGTCAAGCGATGAGGGAGAATTGGCAACAACGATGTGCATTTTGGGTCCCGTCGAAGAAGTGGAAGATTCAGTCGAAGTGGCTGATTCTAATAGTCCTTTTTCTTCATATTTTTGGGGATTATCTTCCTGGGAGGAGAGATCTTTATGTCCAATCACAACTTCCTCATTATCGTTACTATCTCCATCAACGATAATGTTAGCATTCTGACCAACGATGACGTCATGATTAACTGATGCAGATCCGTGATGATCAGTTTCGTACCCCTCGGGTGTCTTCCACGTGATTTGATTTGTTTCTACTGGTGGAGCGGAGGAAGTAGATCTACTAGAACCTATCCAGCCGCCTGACAAGGTTTGAGTTGACTGGTAGATCAAATTCGACTTTTCAAACGACACCGAGGGAGTTGTGGCTTCGAATCTTTGGTTGGGAATTTGAGAAGAAGGGCTGAAGATACCTGGCATATTTTCCACCTGGGTGATCATGAGCTTGGATTTTGGGGGTAGAGGGGAAACATGAGAGTAAGTTGACCTCAAGGGTGGATGACCTTGAGGGAAGGTTTTAAGAGGATGATTGTAGAACTGAGTCTCTTGTGAGATAGGTCCTTCTTCAGTTTGAGTGCTGAAACGTTCAGATTCTGGGAAGACAATCTTCTCTTTGTGAAGATTACCGTAAGAACTTTGAGCCAGTTCATTGATGGGTTTTTGATTAATGGGTGGTGGCATCATCATGGTGTATGGCTTTAATTTTTGGTTATAAAATGGACTGGGATAATAACTGGCTGGCAGGGACTGGATTCTGTTTTTGTTTCTGAAGTCCATGGGTCCACTTCTGAAATTGTTGTTGCGCATAATTTTCGGTGGTTCCGCACCAGTGCTACCTGTGTAGTCGTTTCTGAAAGTTTCCTGATTTCTGTTGAATTTGGGTCCATCCACGAATTTGAGAAAATGTTCCGAGATCTTTGGACTCGTTTTTTTGGCAGTTACTCCGAGGACAAGGATGTCACGTTTTGCTGATGATTCAGTCGTATGAGAGTCGAGCCAGTACTGGACTCTGTCGAGTACGGGCGGGACGTAGTCGAATGTAGGATCGTTTTTTAGTGGGTCCCCTCGGCCGAGGGGTGTCCATTCGTCATAATCCATTCTTGGAGAAAAAACCCTGGACCTACTCTCGATAGGTTCTGAAATCAGAGAAAGGAAAATATTATAAATCAGGAAATATTAGAAAAATTAAAATAATATTGAAAATTAGATCACTCGAGTATATTTTCTCTCATAATGAAAACTGGGCCAAAGTGAAAATGGAATATTAAACTCTGCTGTTGATATTCCAAATTTACGGGGGAAAAATCTTTTTAAACAGTAGCTGGGACGTTTATTTCGAGGTGCTTAAACGAACAATTAGCCGTAATGGTCTTCGTAGTGCGGCACGTCGGGCTTAGAAGTAGAAACGTCTCTTACCTCAATAATGTCAGAGAAAACACCACGTGCACTCGAGAGCCATTATCATACCTTGCAGAATCTCACGTTTAATGTATATACATATATACAGTCTTTTATTTCTTAGACTATAATTCCTGTCCTTCAAAGGATAGAAACATGTACCCCTTACTGAATGGGCTCGATTACACTGTAGGTCCACGAAAAATTTCGCATAAGGAAAGTCCACGTCAGTTAAAAGATTTATAGGCAAGATTCATTTAAACAACTCCTCTATTGAGTCCAAAGAAATTCCACATTCGGGACGAGGAAAATTTTATTTGTTGCTTTTATCTTTCCTCTCGATTTGAATAACCAAATAGGCATTAAGTCTGTTAAATAGGCATTAGTCTATACCTATATATGAAAATAAATATCTGTATGTGTGTTTCGAATATTCATCATATTAAAAATACAGAAAGGATTGTCTTTAGTTTATAGATTTAATTATTAGTTTTAATTGCTTATTTTGTAATATGTTTAATTCGTCTGATATGAGTAAATATGCAAAGTGTTTGTGGGGCTAATAAGAATAAGCATACAAGCATAAGTTTAAGCATATATGCCAATGGATTTATAGTAGAGACAAGTGAAATATGAATGAAGGAAGAAAGTACTCGTTGCAAATGTACCCTCAGGTATTTTTAGAAAATTGTTCTATTCGTTGTTGACTAAGCAAAGATTCATTAAGGTTAAGAGCTCGTTGCTTTCGAGATCCACAGCCGGTTCACGGAATGGACCTTTTCTTTCATTTGCTGATGCCATCATCTTCGTAACGAGACTTGTTGAAAAAAATGCACTTTTTTTATACTCAAATAATTATCTAAAAGGTTTCATGCTTTACAAGCACTAATGCTAATGGTGCTTCTTCTATTATTTCTATTACATGTCTGCAAAAAATACCAACTGAGAACAATACTTTTTAGAATAAAGTGCTAATGGAAAAATAACTGGCTTTACTCTCAGTTTCTTTTTATATTTCGAACAATAGAAAAAGAGAAATGAGTTGCGTTTTATAATTTGTTTTAAAAAACCGGAAATTAATAAAACTGATCATTAATATAATTCTTGCTAAAAGACCTCTCGACGGATTTAATTTGCCCATATTGTAATCCTTTTATCTTGGAATATGTATAAACACACGAGGTGAATTTATGTTCGGTGTACATTTTTAATGTCTTGTTCTGACCCACTGACCTACCGCAGAATGTGAACATAATTTACGCACATATTATATATATAATTTTTTTTTACACTTGTTAAAACCCTCTCTCTGTATCTTTTCACCTTAGTGACAAATAGTTCAATTTTTCGGAACTAAATCATGTTGCCAATTTTTCCAAGCTATCACGAAAAGCTCTAAGGTGGAAGGAAATCATTTTTTCCAAATCATGAATGAATTGAAGTGTAATTAGTTATTTTTTACATGGAGGAGTAGGACCTGTATAATACTCTAATTAAGATGGGAAAGCGCAATCGTGTTTTCTGTACTTTTTAATAGTAATTCATTGCAAACAAACTGAAAGTAAATTACCAGTAATCTTACTTCATATTTATATAATTTGCCTCAATCAAAGAATGTTTAATTTAAAACCATTTATTTACTTTCTTTTCATATTGAAATTTAAAAATTTTGAAATGTCAAATAATAAACTCAAATATTAATTGAGATTGTTTGGAAACATTACATAGTAATCTTTTATAATTCACTTTTTAAGGCATTTATCAAATTTATGACACTAATTTGATAAGGAGATTACTCTCACAGTTTTTCATTTTATTTATGTTTTTTGAACATAGATTAAAATTTTCTTCTGCACTTCAATGTGGGGCTTGGCAGTCAATGAGAATTGAGATATGTTCTAAGATAATGCTGACAAATCTCACGTCCTCCCTGTGGCAGTCAAGTCCTGGCGATAAATCGTATACGTATACACATATTATATATGTATAGCTGCAAGTTTCGAGTTGTGCCGATAAATAAATCAGCGAAGCTTTAACAAGTCGGGATTAACGGACTCTTTGATATTATTAGAAATAGGACTTTAATTTCTAATCTTGTTGAATGAGAATAGTTTATCCCGATATTTATTGCAAAATTTTAATTATCAACTTAACAGATCATTATTTTATATTTCAGGAGAAAATAGAATAGATTAAATTAAACCGTTTAAATGTTTTTTCATTAAACATACAGAATATACTAAAGGCAGTTTTTCCCTGGCTATGTATTTCGAGTTTTACTACCCTTTTAAACTCACCAGTTTTATTCTCAAAGAGAGAGGCAGTGGAACGGTGAACAAAGACGAGCATTACTGCTAAAAGCAACCATCGTGGCAGATCAAACGGTCTCTGCATCGTCTGTAACAAAGAATAGAAAATCGCATTATAAATTTTGTTCCTTTGTCGAAAATGCTATAGTGCATGGAAATGTACAGACAGACAGCGAAAAACAATGAAAAGAAACAAAACTCCCTTTAATTTACTCCATAATGTCTTGTAAGGTACACCTTTTTATTCTGCTTGTAAATTAGGTCCAATATTTTATAACCGAGGTAAAAATTCGTAAAAATGGCAAAAAAGAGGTAAGATGACACCAAAACCGATATTTTGTGCAAAAATTTAAATATGTATGTATGCAGGTGACTTTCTTTTTCTTGACAGTTAATATAGTCTTATTAAAAAATAGAAACATACAACAAAAAAGTTTTATTTCATTCATCATTTCTTATGTGTTTCTTTATTACGTTTTTTTTCGACAAAAAATTATACCCACGTGTGTAAATACCCGATTTCTATCGCAATTTCGATCACGTTAAATTTAACAATAAAGAAAGCAACCACGAGCTTCGTTACGGACAATGTTAAGCGCCATTTTTTGTTGTGTGAAGTAATCAAGGCGATTCAAGGAGGTAATTGACCGCCGCCAATTTACCCAACCTAATTAATTTTCCTAATTGCGGGGTCCTACCACCCAAGTTTCGATCGATAATCGTAATTTCAACAATAATGTAATTATCCAAAACGATCAGCGATCAGACATGTATTTTGTGCAGACAATTTTTTGTATTAATAAATTAATGTCTAATAAATTTTGTCCAAGGGGTTGCGACATAACTTGCTCCATTGCAATATTACAATTTATTTAAAAAATCACTTAAAATATCACCTGCTTTAATTTTTGAGTCTCTACCTTTTTTCTCGGAATAAAATAATTTGAAAGTAATATGACATGAATTTTGCAATTTCCTTTCGTTGATATTTACAAGTTTCCTTTTTATATTCCTACCATCCACTCGGGCATCTGAATTTTATAGACAAAGTGAAGTCATTTCAGATTCCAATATCAACCCTTCGTGTATAAATGGACTTCCATGAGTCCATAGGGACTTCCGTTTTATGTGAATAACGTTCCAGGAATAATAGTGCGATCCTAGTTGTGAGTGAGTTGTAAAATCAAAGAATGACTCTGCATATATACAGCACATCATGAATCATGAAATTGTGTTCCCACGATAGCAAGATCCATCAACACCATGATCCTCTCATGATCTCGCAGGAGTTTTGCGTATTGTCTCGAAGATTTGCAGCTGTAGAATTGTTAGATGACCATTGGTACAGGTCATGACATTAATTTCGCGCGTCATCCTCTGCTAAACTCTTATTTGAAATACTTCGATTGTATCAGAGTCAGTTTAGATAAAGGAAATAGTGTCAAGTAGAGAAATGAAGGGTAGTAACTGGAGTTTATGATCTAGCAAGATCAAATCGTGACACAAAGATTTATATACGTGAATTATATATCTCGGTGGCTACAAAATTCAATTTTTCATGAATTTCCCCCTGACATTTCTCTGACTTTTCCCTGACTTTCAAATTCGTTAAAATCTCTAAAATTAATAGAAACGTCTTAAAATCGATAAAAATTTCACAAAATTCTTCGAAATTTCTTAAAATTCCTTGAAATATTCCAAAAACGCCTAATTTCTTAGAATTCCACGACAATCTTTAAAATCCCTTCAAATTTCTTAATATTCCATGAAATCTCTTGAGTTTTACTACTTCCTACTTACTAAATGCTACTAAAAAATAAAAAAACTTCATAAATTTGCAAATAGAAAAAGATGTTTACAAGTGTGAACTTTTTCCAGTTTCCAATTACTTGTGTAACGTGAGACTAAAAACGAGCCAAAAATAGACGCGAATAATTTATTCCATAACAAGAAACTGAAATTTATGCAGCGACATTATTTAAATATCCATGAATCATGTGAAAGTAATAAAATAGAGAGAAATAACCGTTTTGAAAGTTATGAATTCACGTGGAAGTGGGAATTAGAGCTGCCAATTAGTTTCGCAGTCACGAATCTACGATAAACTGTAATAAAGATGTCGATTAGTCTGCAAATCACTGCAGGTGGTCTGAGAAATCAAGTTTACGTTGTCACGTGCACAATTATGGGTCGAGTTTCTTCTTTTTAGGTGACAATATAGAGAACGAAATCCCTGAAGAATCTGATAGTGAAAGGTGTTGAACTTTCGTTATTATCAGATGAAGAGTTATTTCTTGTCTTATAAAAAGTGCCGAGTTATCTTCGATATTTATAGTTATTCTTTATTTTTTCACTTCATCATATTTTAAATTGCTCGATATTTAAGTTAATAAATCTTCTATTTGCAAAAGATTTTATTTAAAGAGATCGGAACACAAAAAATTAAATTAAAATACAATAATACAATATAATACAATAATGTGATTGTATTATATTATAATATATGCGCTAATATCACACGGCGAAGGAAGATGGCATATTTAATATATAATATATAATAATATAAATATTATATGGATATGATAACATTCAAAAAATTCCCTACAAACCATGGTGTGCTTGAACCAACTTTAAATGCACATCCAATTTTTTTAGAATCGATTTAGGGCATTTTATTGATAAAAAACATTATTAACACACATTTACTATATTTCGTTAAATAAAGTGAAATAAAAATGAACATAACATTTTTTTTAAAGTTTTTATTTTTAAACCATAAAAAACACTTTTCTCAAAAACATCTCGGGGAATTTGACTCAGGCACACCGTGCTCGTTATCTTATTGTCTCATTCGGAAGTACTTGGAAGCATTTCTCGACCCTGATTTTACTTTAAAGGTCGGAAATCAGCAATTCGTAAAGCGGCTTCGCATAAAGAGACGTGATCTTTGCCTCATCGCTTTTTGAAGCTGGGAATTCGCTCAAGAGAACAGATCGATGCCTCAAGCATTATCTCCCGTTATTATGTGTCTTGTTATATATACCGATCACACGATCTACCACTTAACAAACTCCTTTTTGCACTTTATTATTTTTTCAAAGCTAAGTTCTATCTCGTGTTAATCGATATATTAGAGACTTGCTTTCATCTAATTAAGAGTAGTCTGATTTATATCGAAATCTAACATGAATTAATTGAACTTGATTTCACTCTCTATTCAGTGTGAGATTATTCCAGTCATAGAAACATTTATCCAAGTCTCAGTAAGCATCACTGAAATGGAAATCGAGTCTTCCACTTCAGTCTTCTTTTGGTTAAAATTGAGAGTCTCGCAGAAAATATTTCCAAGATAGGAGAGATAATCGAGAATTTTTATTTGCAGGATGATTATACCTCGTGAGATAAATCTGTTTCCGTTTTCTCGCGATGCGTGTCTTGACTGGGAGAGAAACGGATTGGAAAGAGAAAGGTCGTTCCCATCGATCTTGCGGCATGTCTTCCGCGAGCCACGCGAGAAGGTGTCACTTAGCGAGGATCTCCTGCTCTAATAATACAATTTATAGGTCGTTTATTAACTTTTCCAGGGATTTTACGATATGGCGGAGAAAGTAGATGGATGCGAGCGAATACATAAGATGACAAGTTGGAATCTCACGAGATGGTGGCATGTAATTAATGTGGTCGTCGGAGGTCACGGGCACGACGTTTACACTCGCTGCCTACCTACACCTTCCGATCCTCAATGCAATATGCAAATGTCGTCATTAGCCACCCTTCTTCATGTTCAACTTTATCTGTGAAATAATGCATACTAATTGTTACAAGGAAATGCAAATAAGCACTTTCTCTCACTTGTAACTTGTCCCTTTTGTTTTTTTCTATTTCGTTTATTTAAACGATTATCGGAATAGTATACGTATGTATAATTTTATGTACAATTTTAGAAAACTCTCTTCAATTATAGATCGGCTCTTTATTTCTCGAAAAAGCAAAACTTCCCTTCAAAAATGAATTCTCGTTTGTCATACAACTTAAAGACAGCCATGCGCGCGTCTTTGGCAGTAATTTATGCTTATGATAATTTTTAAAAGTCTTATGTTTGAAAATTATCTTCAGACTATTTTAAATGTCAAAAAAATTACTGTGAAAAAGGTTATATTAAGACAGAGAATAGGAATTTTTAACTGAGAATCAGTGAAAAGTCACTGTTTTCAGTAATCATCATTAAACTATAGAAAATTTCAGTGACTGCAATGATTTCAAGTAGGGTTTTCACTGATTAAAATCGTGAGAAAAGAGTCATTGGGAATCAATGGAATTTGACTGGAAATCAGTAAAATTCAGATGGATTTTGTGGGATTTTGAGTATTTTAAAAAATATAACAATATTTTAATAAATTTGAAATAAAAATAAATGAAATAAAATCAAAAATGACATTTTTTTTACTTATGTATGTAAAAATTGAATGTGATTATTTTGGCTTGGAAATTTTACATATGATTAAAAGCCTAGGGTCAGGTAGGTTGGAAAGGCCGTGGGTCTTTAAGTAGGCGGCGCATTAGGCACGTGTTGAGTTGATGTAACACTCAGAACCGTCAGGTAACTACTAATTTCAGGTGGGAGAAGCAATTATCGCATCCCTAACTACTTGGCCAGGTGTTCTGGTCAAACGCCTCGACATAATCTTGCGATTAGCTCGATCTCTTCCTTCATAAAATAATCTCAAAGGAACTAAATTAAGGAAATTGCTTTCTTCAAGTTTTAAAAACTATTATAATAATTATCCAAGATAGAGAGTAGAGATAATTTCTACTTTGAAAACTTTTAATTTTACAATTTAATTTTTCTCTCTTATTTCAACTGTAACTAATAAATAAGATATGATAAGAAGAATATAAAATGAAGAATGTTAATAGCCAGGACGAGATAAGATTTTAAATATGTCTTAATTAACAAAACTGTGATTTTAACATGATTGGCATAATTTTCAAAATCTAAAGGTCGTAGAGTATTCTGCATTTAAAATTTAGAACAGGTGTAATAAAATCACTCCGAAACATGTTAGAATTAACATAATGACATATTAATTCTGAGTGATAAAAATGGCAAGAAAAATCGCAAAATCGAATTGAAAAATCTGTAATGAATATGAAAGTAGTAGAAAATTACAAATATTATGAAATGTATATTGTTTTTTGCATAATATTTATAATTTCTAGTAGCTCAGTGAGTCATTATCATACAAATGATAACTATCTCTTTCAGATTCTAGTAACCCAGTGAAATACTTTTTCAGCAAATTGACAGTCGAAGAAAAGATATGGGAAAATTTCCCATGCATAGATTTAGTGCTTAAGCATTATTATTATTATTATTATTATTATTATTATTATTATTATTATTATTATTA
>CAJFCO010000086.1:1955130-1968470 GCA_904066015.1 Synergus gifuensis
CTCGGGCAGGGAAAATGAATGCTCCATAGCCTTACGGTAGAACCATATATCGGATCATTTTACATAATAAATTCATTCGTGAGATGGAATATAGAAAGTGAAGCGACGAAAATAGAGAAGCCTTCAATATTTTCTACTGTTTTTAATTTAGAACTAATTAAAAAAATTAGTCAAATTATAGGCGCATAAAAATATCAAAAACCAAAAAAGTAATGGCTACGCCTTTGGCGCTGAAGATTGAGTTCGGAAGAATCGCGAGACTGCGTGGCCCCACGGTTTCACTTTATCTTTCATGGCCCACACATGCTCACACATTTTATACACCAGTCTCGTCTCAATAACTGAAGATCATCTGAGAGACGAAAAATCTCTGATCTTACCGAAACGATGACGCCACTTCACATTTTGACTACTCAATAAATTTTCTTAGATTCCCCAAAATCTTTATGCCGTTACTTCCATTTCTCTTTTAGTGGCTTCTTAATGCATATTAAAAAAAGAAAAAAAATGACAAAAATACCGAAGCAATCAGTATTCAGAATATAAATAAATGTTGACAAATTGCTTACACAGATTTTATCAACTAGAGTGAAAGGCGAGGTGAAAGGTTAAAAATGGAATCCAAAATAAGAATAATGTTATTATAATGATAACATTATTCTTATTTTGGATTCAATTTCCATTTCCATTTCCATTACCATTTCCATCCAAAACCTCCACTATAGGGGAGGTTTTTTTTAGTTTAGTAGTTTATATTCTTGATACTCTTTTTATTCACAAATATGTGTTGAAGTTTAACGGGATTTAAAAAATATCAAAGTTTACAAATGTATTTCAAAATATTTAAAGTAATTTTAAAGAATTTCAAGAGATTCTAAAATAATTTCAAAAGATACAAGAATTTTCAAGAGCTTTCAAAATATTTAAAAGAATTGAAGATATTTTTAATGAATTAAAGAGATTTTGAGAGATTTCAAGTGATTTTAGAGAATTTTTAAGGAATTTCAGTAAAACTCAAATGATTTTAAAGAGTTTTAAGTATTATGAAAGTATAAATAATTTTTCTGAATTCCTTAGTCTGTTATAAATCACTCAAACCCTTTTCAAATATTTTGAAATATTTTGGAATCATTAAAAATGTTTTGAACTCATTTTGAACTCATTCTCTATCTTTTATTCGAAAATATTTGTACTTGTGTTATAAGTATACCAATAATTTTCATTGATTATTTTTTAGTGTTTTTGTTAAGAGAAAAAAAAAAGGAAATTGAGTCGCAACAAACTTGAATACTTTTTAAGTTTAAAGGACTATAAAGAAGGATATTTCATGGCAATTAAAGATAAAGATAAGTACTTTGAGTAGCGGTGAAATATAAGTCTTCAATTTTACGAGCCACAGACTCAAGGAGAGACATTTCACCACCCACACAAGCTTTGTTATCTCGTTTTTCGAATGTTTTCAAATACTTCGTGTCCCGATGATCCAAGTATACCGAAATTGACCTCGAAAATAAGAGTTAATCTATGTTAGGTAGGAATTACAAGTTTTACATGGTGGTCCATCTTACAAAGTTTCTGAAGAATCACAAATGAATACGTTCGAGCCACTTTCCCTCTTTTCCCACTCTGTGAATCAAAATTCTTTCGCCGATGAATCCTAGAATAATTTTTTTCAGTATAAAAAAAAGTACATACTGTCGCCGCTTCTATGCTTGAATGAATCCTCATGAATGAATGAGTTGTCAGTGAAAGTATATACGTCTTGAAGAGTGCTTATAAAGACTTCTATTAAATTAGAGGGATCGATGCCTAAAAACCGGGGACTTCGAAATCTAGCGCTTTTCAAACATTGTTTAAAAATATAGAAAAGAAATATACAAATATTTAAAAATATTGCATCACAGCAGAAAAAAGGAATAAAATTCCACTTCTACAATTACATATTTTTTCATCAGTGTTGCAACTTCCTTATATGCGTATTCTGAAAATTTTTTGAATTATAATGTTAATTACCGAGAATTTGAAAACTCTAATCATAAGTCACAATGATTGAATAATATTAATAATAATCATTATTAAATATTAATAATGGACATGAATAGTGTTTTGAGTCACTCGAAGTTTAAATGGCGAGTTATAGGTCTTTTTATTCTTAGAGAAGAAATTACGAAGAGTAAACTAAAATTAAAAAGAAGAGGGCCATTGGACAGTGCGGCCAGCGGCCCCAAAAAAGTCGTGCGTCCTATATTAGCTAAAAAGCATTACGTATGCAAGCCGTTGGGCCTTGTTCACTCTCTTCTCATTCGCTTGCGTGCGATGAAATTTTCATCAGGCACTTTGGGATTTTGCGGCGTTCGTTAAAGCGAACTCCGCTCCCACGAAATGCCGATCGAGCTCAACAAGGTGGTCGAATTAATCTTTCAGGCACTGACTTCCGAAACTGCCATTTCAAAAAAATGTTAATTTAATCGAGAAATAAATAACAGTCACAAAAGCGAATTTTTTGGGCCTTATACTTTTACCTGGAACTTATAATCTGTCACCTGCTTTTTTAAACAAATTGATATATCTATTCATGTGATGTATATGGTATATGTATAAAAAAAATTTATGAAAAAAGATTTATGAGTATGAAAATTCGAAATCATAGAGGATGAAACTTTTTAATATATATTTTTTAATATTTGTCAGTTTAGCTATGTTAGATTTCTTGAATGTCAGACGAAACAAAACTAGTTCGAAGAGTTGCAAGAGATCGGCTTTTCGATGTTGATGAATGATGTCGATAAGAATGCATTCAGAGATCATATTGATCATTCACACATGGTACTTTTCTGGATCGTGGGAATTTTGTCTTTTTGATCAGTTGCAATAAATCTTGAAAAGTGACCGTCGTGAGTCGTAATTATTGTTCTGTCGCTTATCTACTTTATCTGCGGGAGAATCTCTTTCCGCATCAAGGGCCCATTTAATTCAGTTAACTTGGATCGATCTTCATCGATCTTAATCAAATGCATCGCGACTTTTCATGTGAGTCGAATGCAGATATGTCGTTTTCATTTAAGGACTAACTGACAGGAATTCGCGAGTGCGTCGAGCAGTGAGTTTTAAGATTATCACATTTTTCCTCTTGATTTAAAAAGAAAGAAATAAATGCACAAAGAGATTGGGTTGAAATTTCAGACGTTTAATTTTTATTTTTTGCTGACAGAAATTTACCCAACGTTTTCTTGGATTTTACGAGATTTCTTAGAATTTAAAGGAATTTTAAAGAGACTTTAAACGATTGCAAAATATTCTAAATGATTTTAAGGACTTTTTTAGGATTTCAAGGATTTTTTTAAAATTGGGATTTCCAGAAATATTGCCGGATTATTATTATTATTATGAAATTTTATGTGATTTTCAGGAATTTATAAGGGACTTCAAGAAATTTGAAGGGACTTTACCATCTTTTATAGGATTTTGTGGGATTTTATAAAATTTTAAAGGATTTTACAAAATTTTACGCCATTTTGAGTATTTTATGAAGAAATAATTTTACGATATTTCGTGGGATTTTAAGTGATGTTAAGGGATTTAACAATGTTTTATTGGACAATAAGTAATGTTAAGGACTTTTAAGAGCTTTCAAGGGATTTCACGAGTTTTCAAGATATTTCAAGAGATTTTAATGAACTCCATGAAATTTTGAAATATTTCAAACTATTCTAAGACATTTACAGACGATTTTAAAGATTTTAAAGAATTTCAAGTAATTTAAAAATATTTGAAGGCATTTTATTTGATGTCGTCTAAATTAGAAAAAATTCCTCGAAATTTTTTTAAATTACTTAAAATATCTCGAAATCTCTTGAAAATCCCTGAAATCCCTTGAATTCTTTTGGAATCAATTGAAATTCCTTACACTCACTTGACACCTCTTGAAATCCCTTGAAATTCTCTGAACTTTCTTAAAATTAAATGAAATTCTTTAAAATATCTTGAAATTTCTTAATATCACTTAAAATCTCTATGTATTCCCTTGAAATTCCGTTGTCACTTAAAATCTCTTAAAATTCCGGGCAGCTCTGGGTAAATTTTTGCTAGTAAATAAATAAAAATAAAAAATGTATTTTTGGTACTCTTTTTGACATTATTAATCTAATATATAATATATAAAAAATAAAGAAATACAATTCTAAAAAAACTTCGTCAGACTAGACTTCAGGTCACTTTCACTTCTAAACTTTGTGATAGATAGATTAGAAGCCTAATTCGTAATCCTTGTTAATTAATTTTTTTATAAAGTGAACTATATTCTCTAAAAAAAAGATTTCGCTTTGAAATTTAAGTTATTAAAATTACCATTTATAATAGAATAACGTAATAACGCTGATCCATTGTCGAAAAGTCATTTCCGTTATCCACCCCCCTCTTTATTTATTATGGCTACTTACAACAGATGAATGGAGTATTATGTGTGTATATATATATTTCGTCCAGCAAGATTTGGACTCTTAACCGTTAGAATCAATTAGATACGCCTACTTCATCGTTTGCGATCTCACGCAAAGATCAAACGACCGGAAATCACGGGCGGTATTGTTTCTTGACATTTGATGAACTACAAACTTTAAATCTCAAGACCTTTTCTATCGCTTCCTCAGATCTAATCGGTTATTGGTCTTTTCTCACTTCCAATTTTCCAAAAAGACAAACTATGCAAATTGACTCTAATTTCCTGACCCAATTACAATATTGTATATTCTATTTTTAGGTTCCATTCATTCATTCATCATTCAAACTAGATTTGTAAGATAATTTTAAGAATGCGAATTCGTTAAGTCTTTGATGGAGATCGAATCGACTTTTGTATGATCTTAAAACTTTGTAGAGTTGGTATATCATTCGAGACGGTCATTTCGTACTGAATTACCTTTTCTACGTAACTTTCTCAATACATATTTGCACGTCATTATCCGGCAATTGACACTGGAGCCTCGAACGTTAAACCAAATGGCTGTGGGTCACAAGCTTGTAAAAAATGCGTAATTATACGGGGGAACTAATTGTAAATTATCATATTCAGTTCGAGTTCTCAAATTTATAGGTTT
Organism: Synergus gifuensis; assembly: GCA_904066015.1. Lineage (NCBI taxonomy): Eukaryota > Metazoa > Arthropoda > Insecta > Hymenoptera > Cynipidae > Synergus > Synergus gifuensis. The sequence continues at coordinate 1,960,227 of CAJFCO010000086.1, forward strand.
TCAGGGTCAAATTTACTGTTATTTTTGGAAGTCAAGATAGAAATTGATGTGGGAGGTAAAGATGATGAAGAAACGAGGCTCATTTCTATTGCAACAATGATAATAATAATAATATAATTTAATAATATCAAAATAATATCCATTTCTGAACAATTCTATAAAGCCGAGTCTTTCAGTGGAAATAGACCAGTTTTGTCAGACGCGGCATTGCATTTTTCAGTGGAAAAGGCTGTTATTGTGGGACGTGGGTTTTAAGTAGAAAAAGTGATTAGTTAAATTCAATTGCAACTTTTTTAGATAATTTCACATCTTCATTAAAAGAATTAAGTGTTTTTTTAAAATTATATTTCTATTTTTCCCTAAAAATCGAACTTTTTTAATTTCATAAAAACATTATGTATAAATTATTATGCATAAATATTGTCTAAAATGGGGAATCAAAGAAAGTCTATTTGACCTCTTAATGGTCAAAGGTGGCCTCACATGTGTATACTTCTTGCAAGGAGAAAACAATAAAACATTAAATTACCACGAAGGTGAGAATTTAGCTAATGGCCTATAATGGCATAACGGTAAAATCAGTTATCTCGAAAAGTTATTTTTCTTGGAATCAATAATAACTAACTAGTAAATTGGAGACTGGAAAGAGAAGATAAAAAATAGTGAAAAAGAAAAATTAGCAAATAGAAAGAAGAAAGTGAAAAAGGTTCACTGTGGAAAGAAGGCACGTTAAAAAAAAAATGGTACTGGTTAGTTTTTCAGGTGGGAATGCCAATCAACCACCTGGTCTGCATCAATTAAACATTCAGAACTACGCCAAAGATTCTTTCTTGAATTTATGAATGTTGTCTTCTGAAAGGAACCATGTGCAGTCTGCGGTGTGCACTGTGCACGTTTCCTGGTTGTAAATCTGTAAATCTGGTTGTAAATCTAATAAATCTGGTTGTAATATATGAACCTTATGGGATATTAAATACACAAAACTCCACTCTGCATACAATGTGAATGAATATTGAAAGAATAAAAGAAAAGGAATAAGAAGTGAAATAATAAAAAATATAGACGAAGAACAATTATCGGTGAATAATTACGAGTTGATATGTTGAAACTTGATCGCAGAATAAATCGGAAGTTGATTAAGTATCATAAGAAGAAATCAATGAACAAATCAGCTACATCCGAATGCAGGCACGCTAACAAGTAATGCCAATCAAATTCCATCATCACGTCAGGAATTCGAAATTACTTCCCCGATTTGCCAAAAATCAATGAATAAATAAGCGAGAGCTGCTCTCATGAATAAGAGTAGCAAGACAAAATTATTAATCTGTGTCAACGCTGTATATATTATTAACGCATTGAATTTCGATCCAATTTGGGAAACCAGACTTCTGTAATCCCCTCACAGTAAAAACCATGGGGGGTTTAAAATGTTACCAGTAAATTACAACTATTTTATAAAAATAGTGAAAGCTCATTCTGCAATATGACTTGATGCCGTTTTTAAACTTAAATTGAGCAACAATTTCAAAATTTACTGCTGCTAAAGAGATGACAATTATAAATGGAAAAAAGTCTATGTACCCAAACTTTTTGACGAAAGCATAAGATAAAGAAGAAATACAAGAGATGTAAGAATAAAAGGATGAGAAAAATGAAAGGTATTGGTACACTTTTTTGGGAAGATGACTCAGTGAAACGATCGAGTAAAATGAAGGAGTGAGTTTCGAAGGTCTTGGCTTGGAGACCACCCTAAAGTATGCTTTCTGTAATGACGCGATAAATTAAGTTTACGAATCGATGGAGACATTTTTGAACCCCGTTACATCGGCAGTCTTCCGATCGATCTTGATCCACTCGACACATACATACATTGGGACACCACACCGGTTTGCAATCATTCGAATCTCTCGTGTGAGAGAAACATGCGTTATACTATCTGCGAGAGTTAGGAATTTCTCTCTCGATACAGATGAACCGATCCTAATCAAACAGTGATCCATGAACAGTGCGATAGACTAATTTATAAAAAATGGATCTCTCAAGCTCTGAACAAACCGTCAATTTTATCGATAAATTTCTTCAACATCCAATTAAGGAATGCAGTGGCAAATTGCAAGATACAAAGGCTTATTTATGCAGTTTTTCCGAACGAATACTTCAGAAAAGCTGGATATATAATTTTCTGATATTCGCGTAAATACATTTCTAACAATGTGAAAAGTTACGACAGGAAGCTGAATTCTCCAGTCCACGCCACCCTAATTTTCACTCAATTTTTGGGTATCAAAAATATCTTCAGAAAAGATCAGTTCATCAATTGATGAATCTGGGTAAAATGTTATCTTTATTCTCTTCCGATTTTCCTGTTACCATTCTCTCAAAATTGCTTTCGAAAAACATACACTTGAGCCTGAAAAATGCAAGAAAAAATGTTTATCCTCAAAAACCACAAAAGGAAGACTCACCGCGATTCTTTCCAAATTCGGGTCTAATTAAGAAATCACTGTTTGAAAATCCCAAATTTCGTTTTCTAGAAAAGCCAGCACAATCGTCTTTATCACAAAAACTCCTATAACTTCTAAACCCCCGATAACTTTTCCTTCACAGACATTTTTCACAAGAATGCAACCCGTATCCTCTGCTTTATGTTGGCGAACGGAAGTCGGAAGTGATTGAAGACAAATTGGAAACCGGAAGTGTACACTAAATTTCGCGAACACGTAAATAAATTTCGCGTCTTTTTTCGTTATAAAAATATGTAATATTGGTGAAAACTCGGACAATTAGAGAGGAAAAATAGCCTCTATGAGAAAGAGGGACTCATCGGTACCGATGGTTCGTTGGCAAATGTGCTTATAGCTCAAAGCGCAGTGGAGAACTGAACTGTCAGCCGGCTGGTAGACAGGCGGGCGGGTTTCCGACCTGCTAACCAATCGGGACTTCCCATAGCCCCACGTGCACCGCGAACTTATGCATTTTCCTTTAATTTCACGCGTGCAATTGCCAATCAATCAGTGGACCCCCTTATCGTTTCCACCTACTCCATTTCAATCCGTAAAGCCCGGACCCCCTTCTTTCAATGAGGAGAGAAGAGGAACACCGGATATCGCGGCCTAAGAAAGTGATTTCTAAATTACGAGGAATTCCGTCGCGAGAACGTTGACCGGAAAACGTTTTTTGATCTCGTTTTTATGGACATTCAAATTAAATAAAAAAAGGTCAACTTACTCTGTCATTAAAAAGAGATTGCGATTATATAGAATAAGCTTAATTAATTTAAATTTATTGGAATACCTTGCAATCTTTTGAAATTCCTTAAAATTCCTTGAAATCTCTTGAAATATCTTAAAACATCTTGAAAATTCATAAACTCTTACGAATACTTTTGAAATCGATCCAAACTCCTTAAAATTGCTTGAAATCACTTAAAATCCTTTAAAACCCTTCAAATTTTTTTTAATTCCCTAAAATCGTTTTATGTATCCACAAATCCCTTGAAATTAATTAATATCTCATGAAATCCTTTAAAATGTCTTGAAATCCCTTAAAATATTGTACTCTTTATGTGAATTCAAATTACATACTTCAGGAAACTGAAGACAGTCGAAGTGAATTCATCGGAATTCACTGACTTTGGGAGTTTTCACTGAATTGAAGTCACTTGAAATCATTCGAATTTACTTGAAGTGATTTTAGGTGATTTTAAGTTATTTTAAATGATTTTACAGATTATCAAGGGATTTTGCAAAGGTTTAATAATTTTAAAGACTATTTTGTGATTCTAAAAAATGTTAAGGCGCATTTCAAAGAATTTTAAGGGAAGTTAAGTAATTTTTAAGTTATTTGGGAAATTTTAAAAGACTTTTTAAATTATTTTAACGATTTCTTTAAGGAATCACGGACTTTTAGGGAATTTTAAAGCATTTTAAGTTATTTTAAGGGGTTTCCCAAAATTTCAAGTATTTTAAGTGATTTTCAGGTTCTTTGTGAAATTTTAAAAGACTTGAAATAATTTTAAGTAATTTTAAAGAATTCATGGATTTTTAAGGAATTCCAAAGTATTTAAAATTATTATAAATAATTTTAGAGATGTTTAAAGAATTTTAAGTGATTGTAAATAATTTTAAGAGACTTCAGATATTTTTGGAGAATTCATAGTATTTTACTTTTGCTTAGAGAACATTTGAATTATTAATTCGGAGAAGATACAGAATAATAATATGTGTATATATTTCTATTTTTAAAACTCATTTATGGCTATTTTTCATCAAGATGTCAAAATCCTCGCTTTAAAAAATCTCTGATTTCAAGTGTGCCGCTTTTGTTTCTCGAAATTATGCAAATTTTACGATAAGGTGTCGCGTGTAATTCACGAAAATTGGAAACGTGAGAAGGGAACGATAACCAAGTGAAAGAGTCACATAAAATGTGAATGTGTACGCGTGCCGGCCTATCACAGAAAGACATACATATATATTGTACATATGCGTCCGAGACACCTTCTCATGATAATTTAGTCGCATTCAGGTGTAGGTCGACTAATGGATGAAATGTGTTTCAACCATGAGTCGATATATCTCTTTATTCGCTCAAGAAAACACTTGCTAAAATACTATATATGTATTAAGCCGACATCTATCCATGATTTATTAGCATCTTATTAACATGACTAATGTGTGCATATTTTTATTGTCACTATGTGAGAGCAATTAAATTTTTGGGTCACTGACCTTTATAGATTAAAAAAAACGTAAGTAATTAATTGCAAAATTTATGAACGTGATTTCAAATATATATGACTGCACTTTATGTATTTATAATCAAAATGGAATTTAAAATATACTGATAAGAGAGAGCACATTATACTACTGAAAGTTAAAGTTCGCATTTCCACCTTTTATTATAATTTATATAAGTAATTAATTACATTTGATATCTCAAGTAAGAGTCTACATTTCCGTCTTTCCCCATAAATTATAGTAAAAAGCAAGATTTCTTGGAATTAATTTTTTGTCAATGATTTTCGAAATTATATATTGCAATGCACAAATTACATGCGCATAGAGAAATCGAAAGTGCAGATCTACATTTGATTGGTGGCAATTAATTTTCTCCAATCTGTCAGTTATTTGGTTCATCGCCTTGTAGAATCGGGAAGAGACTTTCATTGATAGATTGTAATAAAAAAACAATGGAAAGTTCATTTATTTTCACAGCTGAATTTGTCAAAAGAAGAGGGAATGAAGTTGATATCTGAGAATACTATTAATATTTGTGATTTTATAGAAAAAAAATCATAGAAAATAGAAATAATCAATTGCAATGACGTTATATATATATAAGAGTTTAAAATGAAAATTGTAAATTCGTAAAAGATAAAAGTTTGCGACTGAAAACTTTCACTGCTTGATGTGATATGGGCCCGCATAATGCAATTCTTTTAATCGAAACCGGAAGTATTTTATATTTTTAGGCCGTATGGATGTCTTGTTTCATCGAACGTGATCGAGGTCTAACTTTCCAAGCACATCAACGATATCACTTGAAGTAAAATGGAAAAACATCAAATTTTCTATTCCATAGTGATTTTGAAAAATCTATTTCATGTTCAAAGTTGTTCAATAATATGTTTTGAAAAACATGTTTAAAATAATTAAGGCCAAGAAAAATTTTCTAAATGATAAAAATAAGTCATAATTAGAGAATTCTAACAGATAATGCAAAATAAACAACATAGTCTCAATCTTAAAAAATATAAAATCGATTTTATGCCTGTCTGCTTGTAACTTATTCAGAATAACATTAATCATTGAAAGACATTGCAACAAGTCCTTTATATTTTATGACTACATTGGTTATATTGACACAAAAATTACTATAGTTAATTCTTGAAAGAAATTAAATACTTAGTTACATCCACCAAATTGTGAGAATATAATAACGATAATTATGAAGAAAGTAAAATAAATCGATTTTTATCAAATGTGCACACAAGAGTCGACTTATAATTTCAAACCGATTGAGAAAGTTTACAGAACTAGAGAAGTGAAGAAGCGATTCTAGAAAGTACGCAAAAAGCACAAATAGCATGTCACGTCGTTCTTTTCTATATATTTCTTTTTTTTTCCACTGCATTATTCCAATATGCATTTATTTCTTATTTTCTTCTCCTAGTAAGGCAATAACTGGAATTTTAATATTATCGATTTCATAAAATCATACAAAAATATAATGTCAGGATCAGAACATAATTTTAAAATAAAATATTTCATTGGATTAAGACATCCATTATTTTAATTTGTCATTTATAATTTTTTTCTCAGAAAAATGTTTTTCAATAATTCACTGCTAATAGCCTTTGAGCATAAAAATATTATTTGCTTTAAAACGTCCATAATTTTATTCCTGAATAAGAATATATCTTTTTCTCAGCAAATAATGTTGAAATTATGAGCATCTCATCTTCATAAAAATTTCGTGGATATTTTTCTTTCGGTGAAAATTAATGTAAAACATACAAGTTGATTAAATAGGCTGATAATAAATATATTATTAAAGAGCTTTATTTATAGATAGTGATTAATAAACTTCGTGAAACTATGGGCTGCGCTTATTGAGACAATTCGTCTTTAAACATTCAAAATACCCAACTGATAAAACATACCAAAACTTCTATAAGTTTAGGTAAATATAGTTTTCTATTTTTAAATTCAAAATATATTTTAACAAAATCGAAGAAAATTTCAACATTCTTTTTTTTGACAATGATTTTCACAGGATTTTATAAAAAATATGAAGATTTGGCACAACAAATGATGGGCAGGAAAGAAATTAACTAGCGTATTTTTAATTATTTTTTTAATTATTATTTTTATAACGTTTCTGATATATCACATAAATAAGAGATGCTCTTTTGTTTAACAATGTTTGAGATATGATACAAAAGTAGTTTTATTATATTTGTGCGTACATTTAAAACAAGACATCATAGAATTTTTTAAATGTGAAAATCAATCTTTAGGCGGTCTATATAGTCCAGATTTTTTTTGATATGGATTAATTTGGCGATATACTTCGTGCTGTTTAGATGGTCCACTTTCTTTCAATAATGGAGATTGTAGAGTACTTTTTTCGCCCTGCTGAAAATTCCCTTTTTGTTGAAATTGTTCAACTTGATGATAAGATTCTGGAACTTTATTCTGTCGAGCGAGTGTAGCTTGATGAGCTTTTGCATCTTCTTCTAATTCTTGTATAAGATTTATATTCCGTGATTTCCATGGTTTAGGTGCATAAATTATATGTTCCTGTGGTTGGTTTGTTGATCCACCAGTATCCTTTGAAGTACATAATACTAGAACAAAAATAAAGATACATACCCAAATTTATAAACTTAAACATTGATCTTTTACATGATCTGAAAAAGCAAAATCAATTATTAGTTTTTGTTTAAAAATATTATTTTGCCGGTAGCAAAAGCGATTTAAAGTGGCTGAATATTATGAAATACTCTCATTATGTACATCACTATCACCCAGAAAAAAAGTTTGTTTGAATCAAATAAACGTATATTTGTTATAGTAAACTAAAAAATATCTTTGAATCAAATAAATTTTATTTAATTCAAAGATATATTTTAGTTGCCTCTGTAACAAATATACGTTTATTTGATTTTCGAATATTTCTCAGTGCAGTGGCGTAGATAGGGGGGGGGGATCAAGGGGATCAATCCCCCCCTCATGAGTTTTTTAATATCACGTTAGAAACTTGAGAAAAAAGATTTACGAATTTTTTACCAAGTCATATCCCCCCCATTCAAATCATATCCCCCCCCATCGAAAAAAGCTATCTACGCCACTGTCTCAGTGTAAAGATAACACAGGCACACAAAAAAAGTGTTCCGATGTTTTCTTGTCATTATTAAGAATCTTGAAAATATTATTAAATGGCACTAATATATATGTTACACTCGAGTCTCCCAAATGTCAAGAAATTCTTTATCCTCTATAGTCACATCAATTGCGTACACGGAGAAAATGTGTTCGGTAGCCGTTCAAGTAAATATGGTAAAAGTTGGATATAGTGGCTTTTCAGCGATCTGTAATATTTAGTTCTAGAACCTCTACGATCTGTTCGGTAACGATTACCGAAGTCCGGTAGACACTCGTCGACTTTCTAGAAATAAATATTACAGATCGCTGAAAAGCCACTATATCCAACTTTTACCATATTTACTTGAACGGT
>CAJFCO010000086.1:1968570-1981393 GCA_904066015.1 Synergus gifuensis
ATCTGTTCGGTAACGATTACCGAAGTCCGGTAGACACTCGTCGACTTTCTAGAAATAAATATTACAGATCGCTGAAAAGCCACTATATCCAACTTTTACCATATTTACTTGAACGGTTACCGAACACATTTTCTCCGTGTATGCGTATTGCGTATAATATAATATTTTTTAGCATTTTAAATTGCGCGCGAATAGCAACCAATCAGATGCCGAACGTAACGCGTGCGCAGTGGTTACAAGTGGGATTTGAGAAAAACGGACTTGACATTTGAGAGAAACTTAACTTGATATTTGAGAGAACTTGAGATTTGGGAAGTTGACATTTGAGAGACTCGAGTGTACCATAATTACCTAGGCATATTCACCCTACTTCATATTGAAGAAAGCAAGAATTCTCGAGTAAAACAAAAACAAAACATTTGAATTTTCAAGAATCTCGGTTACAATGGAACCGCACACTTTGTTTTTGTGTCTGTGTAATAATTGCGTAAAATTTATTAATCATACATACCAGTAGATGTTTCGAAGAACAGAATGTTCAAGAACAGGGTAGCAATTACAAATATCATTTCATGAGAGTAGGGGAAATCCGTTTACAGTGTTTAACAATGATTTTAAAATTAACTTTGAAATAAAAATCTTAATTCCACTAGGAACTTCTTACTAATTCAGATATGGAATGCTCAGACTATTATATATTACAAGAAACTCTACTTCTCTCTCCCTCGTAATTTAATTTAGAACATAAAGTGGAGATATTTTTTATTTATGACATTTGTACTTCATTTACTACTTCAAACTGAAAGAAAGATTATTATTATACTTGAATATACAATTTGAGAATCTCAGAAACGTTTTTGCTACTTATTATTATTATTATTATAAGTATTATAATAAGTACCTAATTAAGAAATGTAGTAATTATAAGTAAATATATGAAAGTGATTTTTTTGAGTAATTATTATACAGCAAAAATGGATACAAATAGATTTGAAAAATTTCCAGCAGAATTAACAAAAACAAAAATATTTATTCATGCAAAAAAATAAGCAAGATAGTGTGTTGATTCATAAAATCAATACAGATATCACGTACGCGATAGGTTTGTTTTTTTCACAATATTTTACTGAAAAATTATTTTGCTTTGTAATCTGTGCCGCTTTTGTTTCTCGAAATTATGCAAATTTTATGAGATTTGGAAAATTACAAAAACTGGAAACGTGAGAAGGGAACGATTACCAAGTGAAAGACATAAACATAAAACATGCCGGCCAATCAGAGAAAGACATATTTGTACATATGTATATTTATTAAAATCTTTTTTTTTCTACTTTTAGGGAAATATTTTTAATTGTTGTTATTTTCATAGGGACAGATTTTGAAAAAATATCAGAAGTTTAAATTCTTTTGAAATTCACCACAGATCTTACTTCACCACAGATAATTATCAGAGCTAATATATGTTTTATTTATTATTCAATTTGAAATAAGTACAAAATTTTGTTTCCATCAAGATTTTAATTGAAGTTGGTTCGCTGATAAATTAGTTTCGCTGATTAAAAATTTTAATTACTGTGAAGTTTCAGAGTTATACAGTAAATATTAATGTAAACCTTGAAGTTATTTAAAGAAACATTAATTCATACTTACTATATATATACTTACACTGCAGTATATTAATTCAAAAATTGCGACATCATAATATTTTCACAATTATGACTTATTAATGATTATACGAAATTTTATTATTTCTGATGATTACTCAAATTGAAAGAGAAAATCCTGGTTGTCATTCACATTGTAACTTAACAAATAAACGTTTTTAAATAATCAAAAGTCTTATAAAATTATTAGTGTTGTAAAATTTCCAAATCATCTTCTGTTATATAAATAAAGTAAATTTCTGACGCGCATAAAAATCATAAGAAAAAGTTATCTTCTTCAACCTTATCTTCTAAATAACGTAAACAATAAGATCGTAGTCTCTATATATTGTTCAGAGGCCTTCTATAATTTTACCTGTTATTATTTACGAAATTTTATAAAACTAGTTAGTGATTAAAGAGAATGAAGTTTCCTGTTGTTATCTTGCTCTTTACATGTGCTTTTACCACAATTGGTAAGAACTTGAGTCCTTGACTTAATATTTATATGATAAATTAAACATTAATAAAAATACATTAATTCTGTTGTTTCAAAAAAAGGAAAAAATAATTTTATAAATAATAATTTTGACAAATTGAAGTGCATCCAGAAAACAGTTTGGTTCTTTGGTTCAAAGAAACTGTTTTTTAGGTGTATTGTGTATGAAGAATTAATTCGTTCTGTTTACCTCTGAATGTTAAAACCATTGTAAAATTATGTGTAGACAATCTTTCGATTTAAGTTTATTTTTCATAATCACTTAAATTAATAAATCTCAATTGTCTTGTTACAGATTTATGTTCCTCGATATATGGAATACCCAGGGAGCCTCCAAGAATACAAATAGATCCTATACGCGGGATTGACGTAGAAATTCGTCAACCTGATTTTCCTATAATTGAAATGCGTCCAAGTGTACAAAATCATTTTCGTGGTTTTCACGATGAAATTAATCCATCTAATTCTGTTGAAGTTGACAGGAATAATTTAAATTCATATGTTCATCAACCTTCACCGAGGAGACTTGTACCTGGATACAGTCAACGCATTATAGAAGAATTAGAATATGCTGCACGTCTTCAAAATCCTAATCATACGGAGCCTTCTAGACAAAGAGAAAATTCTGTACAACCTACTGAAAATACACAAAGTAATACTAATAGAAACTTTGAATAATCGCAATATTCTGAACATCTGGAAACTTCATAAGAAAGCATAATCATTCGGATCTTCAGAATATTTAACATTAAACAGTAGACTTTTTGTAAATAATATTAAGTTTTTGTAAATATTTTGCATAAAACATAAATTATATTTTAAAATTCTGTATTATTTGTAAAAAAAATAAATTTAGGATGACCAGATTACTTCATCAAAAAAATAGCCATTTTGTTTATTCTTCGACATTGATAAAAAAAAACATGATGCAATATTTTGCGTTTTGCAAAAATTTTCGAAAAATTACGCCATTTATTGCGGTCAAAAAAAAGGAAATTTTTGACAATTTAAAAAATAATGCAGTACAATAAACATGACAGTTTCTTTTGAGGTCACGATATTAAGTTATTTACTGTTTGCAAAAAATTTGATTGTCTTCACGTGTTCACGATTAGAAGAAAAGACTCTAGACCTTAGTTGTGTAATCGAAATAAACTTTACCAAACAAATTGTGTGCTATTCGTATTTTAAAATTATGTTATTTGATCGCATTCGACTGGAAAAATTTAAACGTATGAGTTAAGGAATTTGAGAACAATAAATTTTCCCCCATCTGCGTACATAAATCTGGTATATATATATATGAGCTACCAGATTTTAAGAGCAATAAATATTGAAGCGAACTTTAAAGAAATCGATTCATCTACTTTAGGAAAATGAAGTACACTTTTCTCACTCTGTTCTTTGCCTTTGTGATCTTTATACGTAAGTACATATATTATATAATTTTCTAACTCATTAAAACCTAAAAAAATTCTTACAATTTGACGTTATCGATTTCTACTCTTTTTTTACAGACGTATCTTCATCAACACCGATCGATAATTGTGCTTTAGGAAAAAATGATTGTGCCAAAAAGGAAGATAAAACTGAACAGGTGAAAAAATGTGAACTAGAGGGAAAAGATGAAAAAGCTAAATTGGCTAAAAAGGCACTGAAACATAAACGGGCTAAAGAATCCCATGAGCGAAGTACATACGAACAGGAAAGAGAAGTTGAGGAAGCTATGAGAAGATCTATAAATTTAATGCCACATGGGGAAGTACCAGCACTTCCAACAAGAAAATGAGATATGTAAATCAAATTTAATCTCAGAAGCTAAAAATACTGGAATATTTGGACAATCGGGAAATTATGGACTACCCAGATACTTGTAAAAATCATGTAATATGTTTTAAAAATAAAAATATTATCAACTAATATTTGTATTGTTATAATTTAATATTATGATTATAATGATTAACTTTGCCTTTTTTAACAGTGTAACTATTATTAAATTTAAATGTAAAATTTCACACATTACATATATTATATTAAAGAACAATTTGAAACTATCGAGTCCTCTCGGGTAGATAATATTTTGTTTCGAATTTTCAATAAAAAAGGATTAAGGGTGTGATAATTTACCATAAGAGCAATTTAGTTTCGCCAACTTTACGTTCGCAATAATTATATAGATAAATATAATAACAGAGGTAAATGGCCTAGATATAAAGTTTTTAGATTTTAATGGCGAGCGTAAAGTTGGCGAAACTAAATTGTTCTTATGGTAAAGTATCACATACCCTTAATTAAATTAGAATAACTAGAAAGAATTCAATCGTTAAAGCTTTAAAACGGTTGTAAAACATCATGAAAATATTTTTTTCGAGCATATTTTATTGTAAACAATTTCGTCAACCTTTAAACACGATACTTTTTTCAGATAACGATGATGGATAATGCGGTTAATTTACTGTACATGATACATTTTATTACTTTCACGCGTTATCATTAAATTTAAAACACTCTTATCATTATGAACATTAGTTTTGTGTTGTAACAATAAATTTGACGGGCCTGTGTTTATCATATTGTGAAATTATATGACTCTGACGTATTAAATAGAACAAATCAAATACAAATATTGGAATGGAAAGAACCTGATAATAATAAAGCTTCCCTCTCCTTCTACCATTTTCTTGAAATAAGTACATAATTTTTTCGATTGAGGTCGAAGAAGAGATTTTAATACGTATTTATATGAGCCAGAAAAGTTAAAAAACGACAAAAGCGATTTTGGAAGGAAGAAATTCTTTTACGTCGAGAAAATGAAGTTCTTTTTTGCCATCCTGGTCTTCACCTTTGTGGTCTTGATTCGTAAGTTTGATATTGCACTTCATTAAGTGTTAAGTGGTAGTTTTTAGACTTTTAAAGTTAAAGAATTTAATTTTTAAAATAATATTTTCTCTTGTCGTAACTTCAGGAAACAAACTTACTCATTTTTATTTAAATTAAGATCGTGAAATTTTTCTGATTACACATGATTGACTTTGTTTCAAGTTATAATACGCATTCAAAGAAATCTAATTTTAATTAATTTACCAGCACTTTATTTGACGCATGCAAAAAATTACGTATGTTTGACTTTGTGAATTCATAAATTTTCCGTTCTCTTGTTCTAGAATTATCATCATCGGCACCGTTGAAAAACGATCGATTTGATGATGATGATGCAGATCTTTTGCACGTAAAACATGCTCCAGAAAAAACAAAGCCTGTAAGTGTTTTAATCTCTGGGCATCCAAATTTTGAGTATTATATTCAAAAAAATCACAAGCTGAAAAAGGATCAAAAGGCTTCTACCATTGATGAAATTGAAAAAATATATGGAGGGAGAATCGATTTTAATCCGGCTTTTGAAGGAAGAATGGCATCAAAAAAGACAAGGAAGTAGTATTCCACGAAATTAAAAAAAAAATATAATATTCTGAATACTGTGTAGTTAAAAATTTATAAATAATTTTTCAAATAAACAATGTATAATTTTAGATAAGAGATACGAAGTAAATGAAGCCACATCATAATTTATAAGAAAAATAACATCATATGTGATGTTCCGCGAGGATAGGGACATCAGGAAAACTCACCGAATTTTACAGGAAGTGCAATAATAGTTTTACCGAATGTAGGTTTCCTTCCTTTGCGGAACGTCACATATTTATTCAGATTTGGTAGTTAGAGATCACAAAGGGTTGTTAAACAAAAATATTATGTGAAAGAAGAATAAAATGATTTAAGCACAATCTTTTTGATTCGTACGAACAAGATAAGCTTTATCTAAATCATATTTGCTAAAAACCTCGTAAGCTTTCAAGAGGACATTATTCTCCGGATTGCGTTCTCTGGTCAAAATCCATGCCGTTTTCGTACTAAAAAAAATGTTTAAACGATTAAAATTACGGCAAACTTCCATTAGTTTGAGTAATTATATAAAATAAAATAATTGAAATAAAATTTTATGAATTATATATATTTTTACTTGAAAAGTCCAAAGTCTTGACAAGACCAGGCAACAGTGTAGTTAGTATAATCCGTATCAAGAATCCAGAGTGAGCTTTCAATTTGAACTGGTAGTGAAGGAAATGAAACAGAAAATTTGGATTCGCCAGATTTGCCAACTAATTTTGCAGTACCTTCGATGCTGTTGGTCGTCCCGCTACTGAAAATCGAAAAAAAATATTTTATTCTTAGTACAGTTTGGACAATGATCTTTTTAATGACAACTTTTTGAAATGTAATAAGATTTTCTATTTTTGCTTCATCATAGAGGAAGCTTTTGTAATCGTAACAATTTCTAATATTTTAAAAATAATTCCATTGTCTTAAAGGCGTTGGATCCAAATTTTATCCTCTAAATTCGATTTCTTCATTTTAATTTTTATTATTTATTAAGTAAAATGAAGAAATCGAATTTTCGGATAGACTTGGCTCACTCTTATGATATAAAATAAGTTTTTTATAACATTATAACTTACACAATGTTGATTTGGCTGTTTATGACCTTTATAGATCCATCTTCATTCAGAGAGTATTTGGCTGTGATACACTTTCCTCCCATTTCATTTATTGCAAAATATCTTTCAGCCTCGTACCATGTTCCTAAATACTAAAATTTCGTCTTGTGAATAAACATCCAGATTTTGAGATCTTTTACTATTTTTTAAAAAATAACTGAGACTAACCTTCTGAACATTAAATTCTTGTACGACTTTCAAATTTGGACAGCTTCCTAAAGATGGAATTTGAGCTAAAGCTCCACTGGATATAATTAACAATAAACCAAACAGCAACATGTCATTGAACTGAAATGCTAAAGGCTTAAGGATAAAATTTAATCACAGATTGTGCCACATTTAAAGGCTGAAACTGCAAGACGAGCCAATCCACAATTTCGTGTTTTTGAAAACCAAACGTCAAAATTTGCCCAACAAATACATACCAACAAACAAAAACAATTAAACTATATGTTTTTTCGTTTGCTTTTCAGATTATATTATAAGATTAGAAAAATAATCAATTCTTATAAATTCATAGTAAAATACAAAAGTAACAAACAAAAACAGATTCAATAACACAGGGGAATATAACCTACAAATACCTGATGGGTAAATGCTTCTTTTTCAGGGAATTCTTTGCCTCCATTTTTAATGTAAAACTCTCCATTTCGGCGTTTTTTTTTAACGGTTGACATTTGTACTTTGGTTCAGTTTCTTGTGGCATTTTAACACAATAATTTGATTATTTGTGGTGCAACAAATAATCCTGCTCAAACATATATAGAGTTCTTAGTGAGTAATATTACCGAGGTAATATTCCCATTCTCGGGAACGTTACCGAGAAGGTAACGTTAAAATAAATTACCTTATAATTTTCAAGAATTTATGAGAATATTATTTTTTTTAATTTTTATCATTTTTTATTTTTCATTTTTAGGGGGGAAAAATCCTCCCCTTGGTGCCCCCCCTAGCTACGGTCATGGATTATCGACGGCCCTGAAACTGCTCACTGACTTTCCGTTGGAGATATTCTGCCGTTGGCTGAAATTTGAATCGCGCGCCAAATTTTGACCAATGGCAGAATTTCTCCAACAGAAAGTCAGTGAGCAGTCTCAGGGCCGTCGATAATCCATGACCGTAGCCAGGGGGGGCACCAAGGGGGATTGCTCCCTCGTTAAATGAAAAATAAAAAATATTTCTGTAGTAAGTACACTGTAAAAAATATTATCGTAATTTTACCGCAATGAATGATGTGACCAATTAATGTTAAAAAATGTTAATTCTCATAAATTCTCGTTAATTCTCTTAAATGACGTAAGTTACGGTAACGTTCTTTGTTACCTTACCCAATTTTAAATTACCGAGAATTTTCGAACTCTAATTTATTATAGGACCTGAATATCTCCTTTCTCCTACATTTTAGATTAAAAGTACTTATATGCAAAATTGTAGATAATAAAATTTTCTATAACTTTTGTATCAAACAAATTCTTCTCAGGTCAATTTTTTACAAGTTATAATAGAGAAAAGCGAACTGCTTTTTTGCAATTTGCAAAAATTCGGAATTTTTCTTGTAAATTTCAAAGATTATTGATTGGTATTGTTACTACTTTGTAATTATATCATTTTACAAATATTAAATGTTATCGTAGAATTTTAAAGAATTTCGAAAAGTTTCTAGGAATTTCAAGAGATTATTTCGAATTTCAACGGATTTTTATGACTTTTAAAATATTCTATGGGATTTAAAGGATTTTAAATTTTATCAGGAAATAATAATTTTGCGGTCTTTCAATAGATTTTTCTCATCTTTAAAAAATTTTGTGAAACTTTAAAGGATTTCATGGAATTTGATTTCAAGAAGTTTCTCAGGGAATTTTATGCAGGTATTTCAAACGATTTTTAAGATTTCTAAAAGATTTAGTAGAATTTTGAAAGGATTTCGAAAGTTAAAAAAATGTATTAAAAAACCCTTTTATGAATTGGCCTTTTTTGCAGTGTCACTCTTTTCATTTCTATTTACATTACAAATTCTGAACTATTAGTGTTAACATATAAAGTAAAGTACCTTTGTGAGAAGACAACTTCTATTTCTCGAAGATAATCCTTCTCCTAGAATCGTTATTTAAACAGTCCACTTCAGCTTTTTTAAATGAATTTAGAAAATTATTCACAGACTAAATTAATCAACAAAAAAACACTTGAGTCTCTTGAACTTGCTATTTGTTGTCTGAGCGTCTTCAGTCCGCGAGGAAAGACTTCCGTCAGTGGGTCATAGTAACGGTAAGACTTTGGTTCAAGAAACTTCTTATGGGGGCTTGAATTGGCAAAGATATATTGGCAAAGTTTAATAAAATGCATACAAAGTTCATAAAATTATAGAATGGAAAGAACATTTTCAGCACATTTGTTTAAATTTACACATTAGGTACATTTTTAATTAAGTAGTCAAATTATATCACTGAAATTTATTAAGTTTCATTATTTACAGAATATTCAGATTCAAACAAAATTATTAACAGTCTTCTTGATTTGTAACAGTAAAGTACTTTCTCTCGAAACCATTTTCATCGAATGTTTTGTATGCTTCGAGAACAACATCTTCTTTGGGAATGCGGTCCCTGGTCAAAATCCACGCTTGTTTTGTGCTGAAAAAAATAATTCAAAAATGTAGAAGTGAGTAGTAATTAATTCTAGTTTTGTCTTATAGGAAAAATATGATGAATTGAAAATTTCAATTTGAAATTTATAATACAAAATTGTGTGATAATAAATTAAGTTATACTTTAAAATAAGGTACATCAACTGTATTTTTCTTACTTGAAAAATCCAAATTCTTGACAGGAGAAAAGAACAGTGAAATTGAAGTAGTCGGTGTTTAGAACCAAGAGAGAGCCTTCGATGTCACCAACTATGGAAGGGAAGCTGACGGACAATTTACCTTCGCCATTTTCACCAACCAATTCTGCAGTACCTTCGATGCTAGATTTTTTTCCGCTTCTGAAATATAATATAATATAACATTAAAATAATATTTTAAAGCACAGTTTAAATTTTAAATATACTCAAACACATAAATATTCTTGAAATAAATATTTCATCTGACTTACATCTGATTGACTTGGGTGTTTAGAACATTTACAGTTCCATTTTCGTTCAGAGAGTATTCGGCAGTAGTGCATTTTCCTCCCAATTCAGTGAGTACGAAGTAACGTCCGAATTCGTACCATGTTCCCATATACTAAAAATGTTGAGAATGACATTCTGATATTTTTGTAACTTTTTAAATAATTTTTTAAATAACTTTTTTAATAAATTTTTTATTAATACCAACCTTCTCAACGTCAAAATTTTGTACGACTTGCACATCTGGACATTTGCCCAATGAAGGCAATTGTGCTAACGCCCCAGTGCAAAGCACAAGAATTAGAGCTACCTTCATCATCTTTTTGTCTGAAATTATTTAATGCACTATTCTCAATAATATATAATTATTTATAAATATTAATAATGATATCCATTGCTTTTCTGTCTTATTAAAAACTGCTGTTTTTTTATTAGTCGTAAAATTCTGATTCTTTTATAAAAATTGTACACTTCTTAAGAAATCGATGACTTACCGAAAACTGGAGAAACTTCTAATGAATTAATCAAGATACCTTCGGTTCTCTTTCTATTTACAACTGGAACTGATAAATCTCTTTTATACTCTTTGATATAGTCCAATAATCGCCTAAATTATAATTTATGTAACTTCCTAACTACGGTAGATATGTTTTATCTTAGTTGATAAAATCAGCATGGTTATAATCAATACATGTTATCATAAAACATGATGATTTGTCAATTAAAAAAAATGTTATTTTGACCTAAAGATTCAATTTTTTTCTTTTAGAATGTACAAAATAGGACTCATTGTATTCATAATTTTATTAAGGTGTTTAAATTTATGCATAAAAAGTTGAAATTTTCTGAAATATTTGTAAATCATTTTCATTGATTATATTCCTATTTTAAAAAAGTGGTGTAACGAAATTTCTCGAAAATCTCGCATACATTGTTTTTGCACACCTGATTAGCTTTTGAATGTCTTGAAGTTTTAAGAAGGAAAACAAAATAATCACGCGCGTGTTCGTCCCTTAAAATTTCACGAAAACCTTCCAGATTCGTTAAAATTCGTTAAAATTTCTTAAAATTCCTAGAAACCTCTTGAAAACCCGTAAAATTTTACGAAATCCTTGTAAATTCTACAAAATCTTTTAAAAATCATAAAAATCTTTTGAAATAATATTAAAAATAATATTAAAATAATATTAAAAAAATAATATTAAAAATCCTTTTAAATCCTTTAAAATCCATTAAATCTATTAAATATCTCATTAAAATTCCATGAAATTCTTTAAAATTCCCAGAAACTTCTTAAAATTATTTAAAATTCTATGATAATAATTAAAATCCTTTTTATTTCCTTTAAAATCTATTAAAAGTATTAAAAATCTCATGAAATTACATAAAATCTTTTAAAAATGATTAAAAAATTCGTTAATTCGATTAAAATTCGTTGAAATCGTTTAAAATTCTTACAGAATCCTATATTAATATTATTCCTTAAAATTTCAAAACATTTAAAATCCCTTAAAATTCCCTAAAATTATCAGTTTGGAGAATCATTTTGAATTTTTGAATCTGTTTAGGCCAGATACAAATAATCCAATACAATAAAATAAGGTGAAATAATAACACATTTATAAACATTTTATGTAACAATTTATTCTTTGTATTTTTTCATTCATTTTTTTTTGTTTTTTCATTTGTACATTTGTCTTCTTTTTCTCGCATCCAATGAATCCTCCTTTACGAAAGGAAAGAAAGACGCTTAGATTGCAAATAAATAAATAATAGTTTTGGCACTATTCTCAGGCAAGTTTAGTAATCCGCGTAACACTAAAAGTAACACCGGAAGTAACCACTACCAACCTGAAATTAAGTTTCATATCACTCTTTCAGCTCACATTCATTTATTTAGATTATGCAACGATTTTTTCAGCCTCGATGATGATTTCTTCTTTCTTAGGAGCTTCTTTGGGTGCTGCTTCAATTTTCTCAATTGCTTCCACTACAACTTCCTTAGCCTGATCTGCAACCTTCAAGATCAATTCAGGGACGGTTTCTGGGGCAGCGGGGACGGATTCTTTTTCTTCAACAACGACAGATTCAGCTTCTTTGATGGATTGAGCTGGTACTTCTGCTACAATTTCAGAAACTGCTGGAGATTCTGGAACTGCTGAAGACTTTGGAACTGCTACAGATTCTGGAACTGCTGCAGACTCAGGAACTGCTGCAGACTCTGGAAGCGCTGCAGATTCTGGAACTGCTGCAGATTTTAGAATTGCTGGAGCTGCTTTGACTACGGCTTCTGGAGTCTTCTTTTCAGTTGCTTTGGCCTCGGTTTCCTTGACGCTCACTACGTTTCTGGTTTGTTCTTCATCTTCTTCTTGAGCTTGATCAGACTGAGGCTGTTCAGTAGGTGGATTATTTGGCAAGCTAGCCAAAAATACACAATCGTCCTGGTCTGTCTTCACGAAGAACGTCTTTGAGATCTTGTATTTATCCAGAACACCATAGGCCTAAAAATCATTTGTATTAATAATCTAGTTTAATGTTTTAAACTAGATTAATTTAAATTAATTTTTAATTTAAATTTAATATTATAATAAATATTAAATTTATTATAAAATAATAAATTAATTTATTTAATTAAATTTAATTAATTAATTTAAATAATTTGTATTAATAATCTAGTTTAATGGTTTTTTTAGATTCTATAATTTTTTTCTCCAATCAAGAAAAATGATTTATTATCAGCAAATGAAATTATCGTGGTTTTAAATCGTTGCATTCAGACTGACAGGAAATGATTAGACCTTAACTTATGAAATCATCATTTTATTCGTGAAGTGATATCAAAATATCAAAAATTAATATCAAATATTAGCGAGATAAATTAGTGTGTTAAATTTATATTGTTCTTTGAATATTTATTAAAGAATCTTTAAGGAAGTTTTGAAGAATGTCTCACTATTTTTAAGTCAAATTTCCTTGAGACAAGAAAAGATTTTATATTATTTTCAGATTATAGATAT
>CAJFCO010000086.1:1981493-2033500 GCA_904066015.1 Synergus gifuensis
GATAAAAAGATTATATATATATATATAATCTTTTTATCGTATATTCACCTTTTGAAGAATTTCCCCAGGTGGAAGACGCTGTCTGGTCATAATCCAAGCATTTTGTGTATGGACTGGTCCAAATCCTGAGCAGCTCCATAGGACAGCGTAATTTTTGTAATCAGTTTCCAGAACTGAGTATTGAGTTTCAGGTGTCAGTGGTAAAGTGGTATACTTCACATGGAGTTTTCCTTCATCAGCTTTCGATGACGCTGGTTTAATTTCTCCATCAAGCACTCTTTTAACTCCGGTACTGAAAACAAATAAAGAAGATTGTTATATTTGATACTATCACTTTAATAAAATGATATTATTATAAATATTTACTTACAATCGGTTGGTCACTTCATTGCTTACTCGGAACCTTCCATCGTTTCCTCTTGTGTAATTGGCCATCACACAACGAGATACAAGTTCAGATAGTTGAAAGTATCTCTCTGCTTCATACCAAGTTCCCAAAAACTGAAAAATTAAAAAGTTATTTATTGTTGTACCTTATTTTAATTTAAATTAACCCCTAGAGCCCTAATTAGTTCAGTTCAGTCTTATCATAAAAATGGAGTTACGATTATATCAAAAATAAATTCTCGCAATCTCGAAATCTGAAGCCACATTATTCTCTCTTCAGCTATTTGTATTTACCACTTGTACTTTAGAATCAAAATTAGAGCTGACAAATGATTTTAAGAAATTTTAAAAGAATTTCAAAAGAATTCAGAAGTTTTAAGAATTTCAGGTAATTAAAAAATTTGTCTCTGTATTTCAAGGGATTTTAAATGATATTAAAGAATTTCAAAGGATTTCTTTGAAATCCATTGAAATCTCTTAAAAGTCCTTGATGAAGTTCCTTAATATTAAATTTCTTAAAATATCTTGAAATTCCCCAAAATCACTTAATCCAGGGTAAATTTCTAAATAATAAATAAATAAAAATAAAATGAGCTTTCATGTGATTTCAAGAATTAAAAAAAAAATATTGTTGGTGCAAATTCACACTAGTTGAAACTCTACAGGTTCAAAATAGTAAACTCACCCTGTTCATGTCGAAATTGGCCATTGGGACGTATTCCGGGCACCAGCCCAAATTGGGAAGTTGGGCCCCGGCCAAGGCCAAGGCCGAAAGGACGACGACGATCTTCTTCAGCATTTCAAAGACGATCTGTGTTCAAGATCGTCGATCTCCGTTGCTTATATACATTATCCACTGAGGGCAGGAGCGTTGACCGGACAATTTTGCCCCTTTCCTCGCTCCCTGAATACACATGTGCGTGGCTTCTACGTTACGGTATTCACTTCTTCTTGGGCCAAGACTCTGCTATAGTGAAGCTAAAGTGGTGCCCATTGGTCAATGATGCTACGGGACCCAATGATCCACAAGAAAACTTGGGGATCTTGCGACAGTCCAAAATAGTGTAAAAACCGGTAAGGAGAGAACAGTCTGGATAACCGACAACGGTACTCTGGCACGTTGTTTACCATCCTCATATTACATCAAGTCAATCAAGGGTTACATCGATATTATCTTACTACGAAAGAATTGAAAAAAAGCATCTTGAAAATTTTATTTTCTTATTTAGACTAAATTAGGCCGCTTTTAATGATCTTTTTTTAACAACCTACTTTATTAACGGTAATTTCCTGTTAAACTTAAAATATCCTCGATATTGGAATCTTTTGAAATCCTTTAAAATTCCATAATAAATCTGAAAAAAATTGGTTAAATTAATTTATTTGGTCAAATTTTTATTAGTCTCTAAAATTCCATGAAATTTCCTCAAAAACCCTTAAAAATTCGAAGAAAAAAAGTATTCAACGAAATCCTTTACAAAGCTCTTGAAATTTCTTAAAATGCCACTAATTTCTTTAAATTTCCTCGAAAGCCCTTAAAAAATTGGACAAAATTGTTTAAAATTCCTCAATATTTGATGAAAACATTTTAAACCCCTTACAATATTTTATAATTATTGAAAACCTCTTAAAACATCATGAAATCCTTCAACATTCAAAATGAAATTCTTTAAAATTCCACGAAATCTTTTTAAAATCTCTTGAAAGCCCTTAAAATTTTACGAAATTTTGTAGAAAACATAAAAATATTTTGAAATCCCTTAATTAAAAATTAAAATTTGACAAAATTTCTTAAAATTCCTAAACGATATCTTCAATACTTACAGGTGTAACTAATATTTGTATATAAATATTAGATATATCTATATAGAAATATATCTATATCTATAGAAATATTAGATGCACTTCTTAAAAAGCGATCAATAAAAAAATTTCAAGACAATACGTTAATTTTACAAAATACAGCAATTGGTTCGATGCAAGTGATCGGAATTCTCTGAACCTATAGTGTGCAAAGTAGCAATTAATTATCGCAGAGTAATTGTGGTATAGTTAAGCTTATTGCGTCTCGTTTAATATATTTTCCGAGCTCAGAGTTGGAACGTAGCCCACCATAACGGGTCTCACATCTTTTTTGTACAAAAATAAAACTTTGAACCGTTAGATTCGTCCGAGACGAGAATCGGCTCCTTCCCGCGGCATAAGTAATTAACACTGCATATAGTGTTAGAGTGACGGTTTTATTGAGGAGGCAAAGAGAGGCCATAATCATCTCCTCTAGACAGGTCTTTACATAGTGTTTAAAATAGAAAAACCTGTTTTGGAATAAACCTTTTTTTGATCATTCGATAATTTTACCTTTCCTTCCTTTGACCGATTATAAAATTTAATTCCCTAACTTATTTACTGTTAAATATGTTATACTACTATATTAAATTTTCCTTGTTTATTTTTGACTATAAAGTCAGCCTTCTGATTTTCGTCTGCTTGGAATGCGTTTTTTCAAAATCTCACATTACTGCTAATTTGTATTACTTGTATAATATGTATTACTTGTATTATTATTAAATCTATCTATATATTACAAACTAGAAATGGTCAAGTATAAATAAATGACTTTGTCAATGGTTAAATTAAACATAAAATATATTTACATCTGATTTACATAATATTCACACTCTATTGATCAAAAAGCATAAAGTTCCATACGAAAATAATTTGAACTAGCCACTAAAATAATTTTTGCTTGGTTATTATAATTTCTTTCATCAGTTTGAGTGAATAAACTCGCAAAATGTTCGCTACAATTTTCAATATTAATTTAATAATGATTTTTAGGAATAGATCGTGAAGGTAAAAAATACAAATTGTGGATTTGTTCGCCAATACCGTCGTGTTTTTTTTTCTTTTCAATTAATTTATTACTGGTAAATCTGTGAACACTAAGAAAGCAGGCGCAAACATGACCCGCCCGGAAGATGCTTAAAATCTATAATTTTTGCCCAGGCTTCCGGAGAAAATAAAGAAGAATGACGAGTAGGTTGCGGAAATGAAGAGAAAAGGGATCGTTCATCGTCCGACACGAGATCATAAAATTTTTCGCTTACGTTTAAACTCTGACATCGGGACGGACTGAGATCGATCGAGATCACGATCGCGCAAACGGAAGCGATCACTTAATCGAAATAATACTCGACGTAAATGAGGAAGACTATTTTTATCCCCACCTTCCTAAAATCTCCCATACTTGTTTGCTTTGTACTCTTTTGACTTCCGTGGCTCTCGAGTTGTCCTTAGACTCCAGTTTCACTGCCTATTCGCGATTTAAAAAACATACTTTAAACATAATTTTTATTACAATACTTTGTATGATAAATTTTATAATAATTTGGATAATAATTTTCTATTAATATATATTTTATTATCTCTTGACTTGTTACATCCGAGACGTACACGATTTACCGAAACATCATTTTCTCGGAAGATCTGGGCCTTGTGCGTATGTACAATATATTTAAGCCTACAGAAGATATTTATATTATTTATAATAACTTAGTGTCCTAGTGCGCTTACGTTCGAGAAGCTAAGGCTTAAATTAAACTCGGATTCGTTAATTAATTAATGAATTAATTACACGCTGTTGTACCTGCGCCGAGGCGTCGCATGCTAAACAATAATTACTTTAATTATTATCATTTAGTATCACATTGCGTTCACTGTTGTGCTGGCCGTATTTTGCCTGGCTTTCGAGAGCATATTACCTCTTTCCCTAAATTTTACGCGTCTTATATCGCGTTTAGAGTGACATTATTCCATAAAAATCATCGTTATGGATTTCTAACAATTTCAGCACTTACGAAGAGAAACTAGAGATTCTGCATCAATTTGTATATTATGCAATTGTTTATTATTGTTGCAACGAATTAACGTTTCTTTTTCTTCAATGAATGATGTTTTTCTTCATGAATTAGCGATTTAATTAATTAATCAATTTCAATTAATTTCATTGATTCTAAAGAGTTGAGAGTACAACCAAAACCACTCGAAGCCAGGCAATGTTTTGGCGATTTCAAAATATCAAGGGAATAACCAAGCTTGAGTTGTTTCAAAATATGTAAATGTCAAAATGTCGAAATAATGTCCTGAAAAAATGGAAAAACTGTTTTCAAAGTAATTTTCCTTAGAAATATTATCCAAAGGCAATGGTACATTGGATAATAAATATTTAAACACGTAACTATCACTCAATTAGTTATTTTCATCTAAATGAAAAATCTTAATTGGTCTTTTGAATAAAATTTTGAACGTTTTTAAGAGTTCAGTATTCACCCAGTTTAATCTTGAATCGGGAATTCATGCATAAACTTAAATAAACTTAATATTGTTCTAGAATGGTCATTACAAATTTTGCCACTTCTAATTCTTTTAAATGTACACTCAAAAAGATTCGAGTCTCGGCGTTTTGCGTGAAAACTAAGGTGGAGAGATTATAGGAAAATAAAGGGAAACAATGAGAAGACGTTCTCCCCACTCGAACGACCCTACAAACATTTCTTTGGTGTCACTGCTTCGAAATAACAATTATTAGCTAAATAATTATGGGCTCTATTATTAACGTATGCAATAGACATACGTTCGGGGTAATTGCGGCGCAAGGATTATTTCTTGTCTTAAGCACTCGGTATTATTTTCTGCTTTTTCCTCACATAACGTTATTAAGCCCTCTTCTTATTCACACTTCCACGAACGTTGATGCTCCCTCCAAGTCGACTAGGTTCGAGTCCGATCGCTTTTGATTATTCTAAACGCTCTCGAAAAAAGTTATTGCAATTGTTAAATTAGAACTTAAGCCAAACTTCTTCCATTACGATCTTTTTATCTTCTTTTCTTACTTGATTTTAGGATGCAACAACCTTTTTCGAAAAATGAAGGGTCAGTATAAACCGTGTCAATAAAATATGTGACTATAAAGACTCTATTATAAACAGGTAAAACACAACTCGAATCTTTTTCAGATTTTCTGAATCTCTTCATTTCTCTTCGCCACCTCCGATCTTTTCTTCCAAGATCGAAGATTCACAAAAACGAGGCCGAGTCCTTCGAAGAACCTTAAGGTCTACCTAAGTCTGACGTCCTGCGCCAAGAGGAAAAAACACAGAGAAAAAAAACTACTACTTAAATGTCTACCTAACTAGCGAGAATAGGATTAATCGATCAATTGAACCTACTAAAACGCGATTGAACATATCCTGCGCGAATTTACTTTTCTTCTCATTTTCTCGCTCTCTCAATACACTTAAGCCTATGAACACATGAAATCACTGCCCAATTTGGACCCATTTGACAAGGCACTCGAGTCGCTGAGGATGAGTGAGGAAAATGTTGAAAGAGGACGAAAACGTTGGTAGAAGGGAGAGTCAAGGAGAGAGGGCTCATCAAATTTGGGAGGGAATAAAATTTCGAGTCTTTTGAATAAAATCACTTTTAACAGTAACTTCTCGTTCAGCTTAACTCTGGGTGATTTGTTCGAGGCGATTGCGGGCAGGACACTAAGATCTATTATTACTAAGACAGAAATCGGTGGAAAGTCGGTTGGTCCCTTTGCAAGTGTAAAATAAATAATAACTCATCCGTCCGCTCGTTCGTATGTAACATTATTTACATGAAAACATAACATTTAGGAGAGACTGAAAAAATTATTCACGAGTCTCCCCTTCAACCTCTTTGGCCCGGATTCCTAAGCATTTTTTCTTCCACTTTGCTACGTATAGTCTAAATTTCATTTTTCTTCGAAGCAGAATTCTTTCTATGCGAAAGATTTATTAATATTAATATTAAAATTAATATTATCATTAATATTAATATTATTCGGAAGGCACTGAGGTGTCAACTTTTTACTTAGTTAGCAAAGTGGAAAGAAATATCCAGGCGCTTTGTCCCGCTTCGAATACATTTTAATAATCTATTCTAGAAGCACGTGATGTTTGTTATTTTCTCCTAAAACTTGTCATTATATTCGGACTCGTCACGTGAACGTAGTAAGTCCTTTGTGTTTCTATTTTATCCTATGATTAATTCAAGGTCGATCCTTGCGGACGGTTTCTTTGTTTAAAGGCACATTTCCGATGCTCGGCATTCACTCGCAAAAGAAAATTGTCAGGTGAATTCTAGTAATTAGTCAATGAATAAAAACTGAATTGCAATGAAAACAAAACAACCTTTTGGAAGTCGTACTTCTCAAGAAAATTTCCAAAGGGATTAACAACTCAATTGATGAAGGACTGACACCAAGTGACTAAGTAACTTCACGCCAGTGACTTTACGAGTTGTTTTCCCTTTGGAAATTTCACAATTTTCCTTTGCGAAGGGAACGATTTCAAGGGAGTCTCGGGGTTCCAGATTTCATATCGTCTCAGGTTTTATTAGATTTTGTCTATCTAAGGTAAACTAAAGCATTTGGTTAATAGTTCTTGTTCTCCATTCTATAAGAAAATTCCTATTGTATTAAAATATACATCTACTTTGTATTTAACTTCCATAAAAATATTTCTCTGTTGCTAAACATAATGTCCAACGAATACTGATTAGGAAAAAACTACTTGACTGATGAGAATCAGTATTTAACAAATTGTGGAACCTTCAAGAGAATCAACAAATCAACAGCTCAATCTATTCTAGTTTTATCTGAATCAAATTGAAATCTGAAATTCTAATTTTGGATTTGACTAGTGGAACTCTGGAGTCCCGAGACCCCCTTGCACCGGTGTGTCTTCAACCTTGTTGCTATTCGTGCAAATTCTTGCTGAGTAGCAAATTATTGTGTGGGCCTGAGAGATGCCTGATGAGTTCTTGCAGGCTGTCGAAACTTAAGGAGCAGAAGCAACAGGTGAAGGTGTTATCAGGAGCAGCTATTACCCCTCTGTGCACCGAACAGAGGTGCTTCAACAGATGAGCTTTCTGCTTGAACATGGCGACACACAATCTGCAGGCGAATGGTTTCTCGCCTGTATGTACTCGCAGGTGGGTTTTGAGATTCCAGGACATTCCAAATTGTTTGCCACAATAGGTACACCTGTATTCGCGAACTGGTGTGGATTTCGGTGGGTCATCCGAGGGTGGGGCTGGGGGTGCTCTAGCCTGAGGAAGGGTCCAAGCACCCCAGGGTGGTTCCAAACTAGCTGCGGACGCTGGATCAGCTGATGGCGGTCGATGGGACGCGCCTGGCGGCGTCACTGACCTGTCCTGTTTTAGAATAAAACAATAATTGTTAGTCAACAATGTATGCCTATCCAAAGAGGATTTCATTCTTTTTCGACATGTTATTCGTACCATGTAAGGGGGTGCGGATACACTGAGGGGAAGCGGAGCCTGTAACCTTCGCGGCGTTTCGAAACCTGGGTTGAAAGGGACGAAAGCGGGATTCTGTGCAGGAGCGTTGTGAAAGCCAGGCCTTCGTTTCCGATGTGGCGTCACGACATAAGCTTCCGCTGGCGAAATTGGTATCTCTTCCGGTTTCCGCTTTCCCGGCTCGAGACCAAGAGCCAATCGAGCTGCTAGCTGTCTTCTCCTTTCATCCGCTTCTTCAAGTGACTCTCTCCTCTCAAGAAGCGGCTTTTCTGGCCTGAAAGTGGTACAACAATGGTAAATAAATAAATAAATAAATAAATAAATAAATAAATAAGTAAATAAATACTATACATATATACCAGACATGTAGAGTGATTAAAAAAGTTTTTATTAAAACTGACCTGTGTACAACATCATGTGAACTCTCACTGGTTGTAGAGGTGCCGGAATTAAGGCTAAGATTTACTGGATCAGAGCTATCCCTTCTTCTTGGAGGTTCTATACTGTTTTCCCTATTATCTGAATGATGTGTTTCTTCGACGCCTTCTACATCTACATCCGGTTCCTCTTCACAACCCTCGGTTTTGATGAGGACCGAACAACAGTCTGCCGGGTTATTGGACTGCCTGTAACAATTAATAAAAATAAGTTTTCTGTTTCAAGATAGTTGGAAAATTTACCTAAATTTTTTACAGTGTTACTAAAAAGTTCTAGATGTAAATATTGTAGTTTATAACAACCGGCTGTCGTATTGAGACTCGTAACTAGAGCTTTCTTGACCATCTGAGGGTTGAGGGGTAGGTAACCTTTCAGGCTCTGAATTATTCGAGCTTTGTGATTGATTTGGTTCGAAAAGCTCTGACTTTATTTGTAGTAGCTCAAAAAGTTCCCTCAACGGTGTCAGCTCCGTCGACTGAAAATAAAAAATAAAATTACAGAAATTACTTGTTTTCTTATCAGACGTATTAAACATCTTATCAGACGTTATTAAACAAAAAGAAGATAATTACCGGTATAAGGGCTTCTCCATTGTAAAGGAACTCGAGCAAGTGGCTCAGTTGGGACTTTCTGACCCCGGATAGATGAACCACGTGATCCAGGCTTGGATCTCGAAGAAGACTAGCCAAAAGGGGACTAGCTGCGGCTAATACCACACGATGGGCCTTGACGACAGACCCATCGTCGCACGCCAGGGTCACGTCCACATGACGATCCCCGGAGTACCAGGCCCCGACCTCTGCAGCCAATGTTGCGGGATGTTTCCCATAATGAAGTGTCAAGAGTCCGTCCGGATACATCGTCTGCAAAATAAAAAGAATTTTTCCGTTCAGAATCTGTTATATTTTCAAAAAGAATTTGTTCAGTTGGCTATATATTCAATACGTTTTATTTAGGGTTTTACGTTTTATTTTCTTTCTCACTAACCACTGGTGGTCCCACGATGAAACTTATAGGAACATAAGCTATATTTGTACTCTATAAGTCCTGTAAGTTTCATCGTGGGACCATCATTGGTTAACGAGAAAAAAAAGTTATGAAAAATTATTAAATTAAGAAGAAAGTATTCTTCTTGAATATGGAAGTATAATACAAACAATAGTAATATTGGAGTTTTAATACAAATCATTGTCAGTTACGTCACTGACCTTAGAATGGAACAAATGATATATTTGCCTGTTTGCTAATAATCGATAAATCTGAATAAATGAACAAATAATGAAACAGTAATGCAAATTAAAAAAAAGTTTACCGTATTCCTAGACTCTTGTTTTTCTAAAACAGCTTCCGGAAATAAATTATAATAAATCAACAATTGACAAAATTTTAGAATATAAACATTCTTTAAAATTGTAAATTTCAGTATTAATTGCACACAAATGAGAAAGGATAATGCTAAGATCAATTAATTACATAATTTTGTTATATCTCCTCACAGTGAACCAGTAAATTACAGGAGAGTGAGAACAAGTCAGCTTTTAACAAAAGTAACTAGATGAAGGTTACGCAAAAGATCAAGAATAGGAAAATGACACATTGCCATCGAGTCTTATATGTTTAATGATTAATCCCGGATTGAAATAACAGTACTCTGTTATGCAACGTTTTTAAAGTAATCGTTGCAAATCTGTCTCTGTATATCGATAAAATCTCTTCATGATAAAATCGCACATGCTAGATATGACAAATAAATCAATAAAGTGCGTCACTCGCGAGTCAGCAAAGAGAAAGACAGTACTTGTCTCGATAAAGAAATGACTTGTTCATAATATTGCAATTAATCGAAGAAAAGCACTCTAACTGTTCTCACGCCGTTAATTATGTTGTCAGTTGACTGAAACTTTATTGCGATCGATCATATCTCACGTGGTGATGTGGAGAAGAAAAAAAGTAAAAGGTGACTCAATAATAAAATGAGATGCATAAAAAACGCGAGATCAAAACGGAAAGGGTTCTCCATTGCGACTGTGTCATAGCGACCTTCGATCTAATGGAATTGGAAAGGAGAGACCTTGAGAAAGAGTCACGAAGCAGGCGTGAATTCTATACATATTCCTACAATGCTTACTACATCGCGCATACTTCCAGTCGCACACGTAACATTCTTACGTACGTGCACGTGCTTCGATGGGGCAATCAATTAGAACACATAGATCGACAGCGAAAGAGATGAAAAAAGGAGTGAGAACTATTTTTGCCTTTCATTCTTACTATTTTCAATTTGGAATTAGATTTTTATATTAACTATATTGTGCCTGTTTTCGATTGTAAACATGTCAACCCAACCCTGGTTTCCATAACATTCTACACTCGAAGTTCCCAATAGTAAAGAAATCTAAAATTCCAAACCATAGGCGTTCCCAATAGTAAAAAAATTCCTTTCCTCAAATGTCACATCAATTGCGCATGCGTCACATTAAGTGCGAATAACAACCAATCAGTTGCCAAGTGCAACACATGCGTAGTAGTTATCAAGTGTTGATTGCGAGAGATTCTCTTTACTATTGAGAACAAAATGGGAATTCTTTACTATTGGGAACTTCGAGTGTAATAGAAATCAGGGTTGGTTGATATTTTGAAATTGTTTTCAAAATATTAAAAATATTCATTAGGCTGAAGGTTCAGACGTCTAGTCAGACGAATTTTTTTTTTAAATCAAAGATTTTTCATAAAAAAATAAAAATATTGTCTGCAAAAACGATTATTTTATATTATTTACAATAATATAAAATAATATTATATTATTATAATATAATATTATATTACTTACATTTTTGTAATTTTTATCATTTACATATTATATTATTTACAATAATAAATAAATTATTGTAAATAAAACACTTTTGGTGTGATTTTTTAGAGAAAAAAAAATTCGTCTGAGTAGACGTCTGAAACTTCAGCCCAATAAAATATTCGATTTCAAGACATTTCGAACGAATTTCAGAAATTTATGACTTGACAAGGGATTTATTTACAAACTTCAAATCTTTTGAAATTTTTTTAAATCACATAAAATATCCTTTGAATATACAACATAAAATATCCTCTTGACATTCTCTGCAATTCCTGAACATCGTTTACTTTGTAATTATTTTAATTTTATAAAATGTATTTAAGTCGAAAACTTTTAAAATCCTTGAAATTCCCTAAAATATCTTAAATTCCTTTAGAATCATTCTAAATGTCTTGAAACAGTTTAAAATATTGCAGTCCATTGAAATTTATTAGAATCACTTGAGATTTCTTGAAATGTACATATACGTATATCCTTAAAATTCGTTAAAATTTCTTTAAATCTTTTGAAATCAGAAATCTTTTGAAGATTTTGAATTCTTTCAGTTCTTAAATTCCTTTGAAATCCCTAAAATCAACAAAAACATTAATGGCAATCCTTCAAATGTTTCAAAATTCTTTAGTGTTTTTTGCTCTTTAAAAATCCTTAAAATCAATATAAATATCTTCATATTTTTTGAAATCTCTTGAAATCTGAAGATAATAATAATAATAATAATAATAATAATAATAATAATAATAAACCAATCAGGTTTTCAGTTTTCAACAACAATATCTTCGATATTTTCGAGATATGTATTTTAAAAGATACAATAGTTGAAAATGTGTATACGGAAAAACATTTCGAAACGTTAAAAATAATTTAAACATAAAAGAATTGAATGCTCAAGAATATCAGCTATTATTAACCTTGACTATATAATTGGAGTCATCCATAAATTGCGTAATGCACTTCACGCAGGAAGAGGTTTGGTTTCGTATATTATCATTATCATGTCATTACGTATTATTTCAGCTCTAGAAGGAAGTATTTTCTATGAAGAAGAGGAAATTTGAAATAGAAGAAAATACATTTCACGAAATTGTAAATAAATACGTGAAATAAATAAATAATATCTTTAATAATTTCTAATCAAAAGTATAAGATTGAAAAGAGAGGTTTAAGTATCCAAAATTAAATCTTTCATTTCACTTGGAAAAAAAAAAAACGCGAAAAACACGTATCATAATGTATGTGAAAGACTCCAAGTACTTTGTTAGTGTCTTTTTTACTGCCTAATCATATCAAGTGCAAGTCGCTCGCAATCCAAGAAATTTATGAATGAGCAATAAAGTTTTGCGCTAACTACCATCAGTTTTACTGGTTTATAATAGTTAAGGCAATGAGTGAGGATAATAATAATGCTGTCTCGACTCATAATAGTTATATATATATTGCCGCAACTACCCTACAATAATAATCGAGATAATGAATAATTAAACTCATGATGCAAAAGTAACAATCAAATCGATATTTATGTTTAGACACGTGGTACAATCGAGCCAATGAAATATTCAGGCTCAGGAGAGAGGCTTCTATGTATGATCATATTATATTGGCGTGATTCGCAAGATGCATATCTATCACTAAACAGGTCCTTGGTCATGGTCGAGAGTCCAGACAAGTTTCTATCATAATAATAAATAGCTGTTTTCGTCTAGGCGAGTGTATAAAAAAAATCAGCAAACAAACTTGTTGCCTTGACTGAAATGATGATTTCTAATGTTATGAATAGGATCCTATGTGCAGTGAAAAAGTTTGTGATATATATGACATTTTTAATGATATTCCTTTCGTATTCTGATGAATCAATATACATAATTATGCAATTGCACAGAAAACAGAAAGATAATTTTTTTTCTGAAATGCAATGATGAGATTTTCTATGAGGAAGATTTCGTTGTTTATGTATAAAGTGTCTATATTAACAGTATTAAATATTAAGGACATAATGAAACGTTATATAGATAGTGTTAAACAGGTTAACTAGATCTTAAGTAGAAACATCCGCGTTCTTCAAGATTTTTGTAAAAAAATATTTCCCTCGCGTTTTATTAATGAAGGACAGAGTGCGAGTGAAATCTAGTAAGTAGCGCAACAAGTTGTAAATCACGCAGTGACAGTAACGCGATAACCAATGTGTACTACAAGCATTGCAAATATATATATATAATTCAACATTTCACACACGAATAATATTAGTGCTAAGAATTTCATTCATATTTGAAAGCAGTATTCTGCTTTCTATTATTCACTATTTATATCATTAACGTTTATCTATTAAGATCAAATTTGATCTTAATAGATCATAAAGTCCTATCATAAAAAAGAGACTGCAATTATATAGAAAATAGATTATCGAAATTTTGAAATTTCAAGCCACATTCTTTCTTCGCCTATTGTTGGGTGGATTTGCATTCTTTCTTTAGAATCGAGATCAGAGTTTATATAATCTCTAAACTTGAATCAGTGAAAAATCAGTCAAATTCCACTGATTCTCAGTTACTCGTTTCTCACGATTTTAAATAGTGAAAAATCTACTGGAAATCCGTGAAAAGAGAGTCACTGAAAATCAGTGAGTTTCCACTGATTCAATTTTAGAGAGTAGTTCTCTAAATAATAATAAAGTAATAATATTTATAATAAATCTCTTGAAATATATTGATTTCTATCAAATTTTTTGAAATACTTCGAAGTATCTTGAAATCTTTTGAAATTTTTCAAATCTTTTTGAATTATTATTTGGGACTTTTATTTCTCACGGAATATTTCTTCATACTCTCTAAATTTGAACCAGCGAAAACCATACCAAATCAGTGAAATTCGCTGATGAATCAGCGGAATTGCTCTCATAGAGGGCGTGATGTTCACTGATTCATCAGCGAATTTCACTGATTTGGTATGGTTTTCGCTGGTTCAGATTTAGAGAGTAGGATTTTAATTATTTTGTAAAATTCATTAATAATCTATTTATTTTCTCAAAACTTTGAGAATATTCAAAAGTACCTAACGAAATTCAACATTCTTTATGCAATAATAAATAATTTATTATACTAAGAAATCGTAGGAAAAATTCTCTAATTTTTTTTTATGTGGCCTTCCCCGAAATTAATCAAGGTATGATTCACTGATGTTATTCCTCAATATAAAAAGAAAAAGTTGATAAAAAAAACTGACAATGCAAGTCGGTTGTTTTCCAAGGAAGGTGATGACGCTATATTTGATGAGAGTCGACTACTGCTGCAAATCCCCTCTTCATCTGGCGAGATGTATCGACTGAAGAATAATTGAACGAGCATTAAAAAGGGGCGACCTTCGATAAGAGTTATGGTGCATAGTCGAGAACGCACTTGCTCGCATACGTAATCGAGTGCCACCGTGTAAGCTACTAAGAAAATTGCTGAATAAGGAAATTGTTGGTGCCGCCTTGTGATGTTAGTTCTGCCGCCGTTGCTACCACTGCTACCAGTGCAACTAGTGAAGTTCAAGGTCAATCGTCATTGGTAGCCATGGGATAGGTATTACGTCCGCGAGTCCTTCTTTCTTCTTCTATTTGAGCCTTGGGGATGTCAGGTGGGGTCTGCTGTCTGCACCAGGTGCACCTGCAAGTGGGAGATCGAGAAAGGACCTGGGAGGGGACCTCTCTAGTTACCAGTGATTGTAAAGGGGCGTAAGGGGCCACCTCCTCTCAACAGGTGCTGCTATCTGCTCTAACTAGCAACTATTTAACATACGCTGTCGATAATTCAATTCATTCAATTATAAGTCTTTCATTTCGAAATTTTAAACTCTTGGTAATATAAAATCGGCTAATATTACCGGTAACGTACCTTTTTACCTGTTTGTAATTTTATGTAACTATGCACTTTTATTTTTACTTTTACTTTCACTTTCACTTTTTAGTTTTCTGCATTTTGATTTTCAGTTTTTTAAAATACACGTAAATACACGTAATGTTTTTCAAATTTTTCAAAAAAAACGACGAATAGAAAAAAACGAGCACCGCGTGACATTTAAAACGTCAAAATTGACATGTACGTGTAATTAGAAAAATTGAAAATCAAAGGGGAAAACAAAAAATGAAAGTGGAAGTTGATTTTAAAGCTTAATGCTTTAAAATCATTCTAAATGTTCCTAAAAACCCAGTTTTAAATGTATGACGTCCTTAAAAAAATTATAAGTTAAAAAATAAAAAACATAAAAACCGCTCCAAACATTGGTTTAGGTTGAAAGTTATAGTAAAATAATTTGCCGATGTGGCATGGAAGTTATTATAAACCGACGTAAAGCTACTTTTTCGAATACGTATATTTGCGTCTCTGACTAATGTTCTACTTTCGTACTGTCTTTATATATTATCATTACTCAATGAACTAGTGTTTTTGCTTGCAAATTAAAATCCAGTTACGCTTGTTTTGTAACGGAAGGAAAGAGGCCAGAAAAGTTACGCATACTTTAAAAGCACTGTATTGAAAGTGGTTGTAAATTTACATAAACGTATATATTTCTGTGATTTATAATGTAAAATTCTAATATAAATCATACAAATCTACAATTATAAAGACATTACAGATTGTTAATGTCCGCACACGCCACTTACATAATTCATTTTTAAAGACGACATGAATACTTTAAGTTAAAGAGAATTTTGGAAAATGTCAGTAATATAAAGACCGCTCAAAAAATGCGCAAGGTCAGAAAATGTTCATTAAACTCTAATTTAGAGTTTTTTATCGTCATCCCCCTTCTTTCGTAACTTTTTTTGTACTTTTGTAATATTTGCTGTATCAATATCAATATTTCGAAAAAGGAAAAAACTGAAAGCTTCAAAATAAATATTCTCTTGAATCTATTTCAATCCTCTCATAGTATTAAAGAAGATTTACTGAAATAAAAACACAAAAATATAAATTGTGGACATATTTAGGTCAAGGTCAATCCTTTCAACATCAAGTATACACAAGTTGCATAACACGTGGATGTCTTCAATTTTTTATCGACTAATGTTTCTCTGTTCATCTTTAGTCTCAGGAAAATCACAACACTGAATGAACCCAGATTCTCATTGCTTAATTATGGATATGCAATGGTTAATTTCTCAAATGTTTATATTTTTAGATTTGTCACGTGCTGGCTGTTGACTCTATACATAATTCTGCAATGATATATATATTGGTTGACAAAAAACTCTTCTGACTCTGAGCTAATTGACTCATTTAAGCACGCAGGATTCAATTTGCACGAGATTTTTTCACAACGTCCACTATTCAATACTAAGAAAATTTTTCAACTAAGAAAATTCATTCAGAAGAGTTTAAGGATTTTCAAGAAAATTTACTGGAGTGTTAAGAATTCAATTGATTTTAAGGAATTACTAGGGATTGACTGATTATTCGGAAAAGTTTTTTCAAACCGAAAATCCACTTCTCGCATCGAAAATAAAATCAAGGACAATTCCCGTATTTTCCTTGACTTTTTTTCAATTCCCTGGTTGGTAAATTTAAACATCCATTTTCCTCAGTGCATTGCGAATCTTATTCACTCATCATTTGGACACAACTAGTAAGAGATTATTCTCTATTTATATCACGTTTGCCATATATATTGCCAATGCAATCCACCTGTTGAATCGATCTGTTTTAAAACTGCATTAGCCTCGTTTCGCGGGGTTTCGTCTGCACTCTAAAAACAGTCTATTGACTGTCAAACGATTCCTTTCACTGTTAAAGGATTTTCTACTCAAAATTGGCATGAGAGGAAATCCTTTAACAGTTAAAGGATTTTCCTTTCAAATGCTATCCTTCTACTGTCAAAATTTTTCCTCTGATGGGTAAACTAAGGATGTTTTTTTATTAGTCAAAAGATTTCTTTTCATAGTCAAAAAATTTCTTTTCATAGTCAAAAGATTTCTTTTCTCAGTGAAAAGAAATCGTTTATCGGTAAAAGTATTTTCGTTTTGCACTTAGCAGATGAGTTTTTTAACAGTGAAACGATTCCTTTGACAGATAAAAGTAATCTGCTTATAAATTTCCAAGGATACATTTTTAAAGGAAGATAATTTCACTATCAATAGAATTTTTTTAGAGTGTGGCAACTTGCAAAGTAGAGTGATTTGGAATTTGTTGACTTCGCAGTCAATGCTGTTAGTAATCGGGTGACGATTCAGGTTCGTGAGTTCGTCTCGAGATCGTGATAAGAGGTGAAAGCGGATGAATTCGTGAATTCCATCTTCGTCGATTCACATTTCACACGCCGGAAAGTTTACATTATCGCGCCATTGCTTGCTCGCACTCAGACATTTTGATCTCTTTGTCTCCCTCTGTCTTTTATTTTCTCTCTCTCCGAACGGACGTTACGATCTACCATTGAATTGAACAATGACGAAACTGGGTTACGCAAATGTCGAGGCTGGAAATTAAAATGCACACCTTAAAGGCGAGAATACATCCTGATACACATACACACTGTGCGTTTGATGATCGGAAAATGAAGAACTACCCCAATCATGACCAACCTATATTTTAATCAGTTGCTTTAAAAACTACTGTTTTAGATGACGGAAAGGTTTTAAATGTTAAAATGAACGAATTTTTGTATTTATTGTATTTTAAACTAGAAAGAGTTTTAAAATATTTTGGTTCATTTGCATTGAAAATAAAAAATTCTGTATAAAAGAAACTTGTAATTGTTATTTTTAAATATTTGAAATTAGAGTTTGAAAATTCTCGATATCATAAAATTGGGGAAGGTAAGATTCAATTTTTCAGTTTCTCTGACATTTTCCTGATTTTTCTCTGACTTTTAGACAAATTTCCCTGACAGAAAATTATTTAAAATGCAAATAGATTTTCAATGACAGTGCTATTGAAATATTTCATAAATTTCACTTTAAATCTCTTGAAACTCCATAAAATCTTTCGCAATCTTCTAAGATTCTACAGAAAATCTTTTAAAGATATAAAATTCTCTTAAAATCCTTTAAAATTCCATGGCAAACTTTAAAATCACTTAAAATTCGTATAAAAATATCTAAAATTAATAGCAACTTCAAAAACCCTTAAAATGCGTCAAAGTCTCTTAAAATTATTGAAAGCTTATTGAAATCCTTTAAAATTTACTGAAATCTCTTGAGATTCTTAAAAACATTTTTTAATTCCTTAAAATTCCACAATATTTAAAAACCTATAAAATCCAATAAAATCCCCAAAAATCTCACAAATTCTTTAAAATCTCTGAAAATTTCATAAAGAATATTGTAATTCCTTAAAATACATAAAAAATCTCTTAAAATTTTTGAAAACTTCCAAATTCCTTATAATTCTTCAAAATCTTTTAAAAATCATAAAAATCTCCTGAAATCCTTCAAAATTCAATAAGGAATTTTAAAATCCCCTAAAATATAAAAAATATTCCTAGAAACACCTTCTGAAATCCTTTAGAGGCTTAAGGTAATTACCACATGCCTTTAAAATTTGCTGAAATTTCTTAAAATTTCAGTAATATATTCCAAATAATATCCGACTTTACTTTATCGTTCTTAAGGTTTTTAAATCTTCAGATTAGCGATGCCAGGTATGATGGAACGAGGGAACAATGAAAGAAGATAAGAGAAAAGTTGCAACACCAGGTGAGAAATGTTATAAGTATTTATCTTCAATGGCACACATTACATTTGGCTCGTTTTATATAGAAGGCTACTGCAGCCTTCAGATGTTTAAAATAAAGTGATTTATGTTGTATTTTCAGACTTCATTAAACTTTCACTAATACTCAATGTATTCATAATGAATCAACTAGTTTTCTTGCTAACTATCTTTAGAGCCAGACTTCTGTATTTTTTATGCTTTGATTATTCTGTTTATTTGTAAACACCGAATTTAGTACCGAAAGCTAAGTACTTAATAAAAGTTTATGTGTTGTTTTCACTTCCAGGAAAAAAATTTAAAAAGCGTTAGTGTTTTTCCTACGACTGTCAGTGTACTTTCAATTTTACAATAAGAGATAAAAAAAAACGTTGATTTAGTTTCATATTCACTCAGCGAATTTGCTAAATTTGCCTTTCTCGTTCCAAGTTTGTAATTTATATTTTCGACAGACTATAATTTTCACAAAAAACTGTGGCAATCGCTGACATGGTCACTGTGAGAGCTGATTGCTGTTGCTATGAATAAAGCGAGGCAATGGAAACCATGTCAACGCAGATTAAGTAACCACAAAAGAGAGAAAGAGAGTTTATATCTTTTCTATCACGTTTTTGTGGGTCCAATCCGAGGGAGAATTCATTTCTGTGTTAGACTGTACGCTTCCCACGTGATAAAGACGTATAATGTCATATATTATCGCGTAATATTTGCGTAAAAGTGTATTTTTATAAGAGGTTTCTATTCAAAACAGCCCTCTTAGATTCCTCTTAGAAATAGGGTGATTTTTTACGAAAAGGCAAAAAAAGGGGGAAAGAATAACATTTAGATTAATTTTCGAGAAATATGTTCGAATTTTAATTCCTTCTAAGTTCCCCTTAGAACCTATTAAAATTGTTATACTGGACTTGGTCGCATTTTCAATAAAAACAGCAGCCCTTTTAAGTTCCTTTTAAAACACTACTTAGTAGAAACACTTTCCGAGAAATAATTTCGCGTTTTAAGTTTCTCTTAAGTTTCCTTTAGGTCCTATTACATTCATTTAGTGAAATTAAGTTTATACCCCGAGTTTCACTGAAGATGCTATTACAACCGATTACGCCTAACATTGAAATCAGAGCCCTCTTTAAATCATTTATAACTTTAACAGCAATTTAAGAGGTTAAAGTGGTATGTGTTATAAGTGGTTTCTAAAAGTTCATAATGGGTATTTCCCTAAAATTTCACAGGAATTATTCCATATTTTTGTTTGGGAAAATGGTTTTCACCCAGAAAACAATTTCTTTGAATCAAAGAAATAGTTCTTTGAATTAAAAAAAGTTTGCGAAAATCAGCCTCCCAACAATTTTAACGAAAATTCCTAAAGAAATTTTTTACAGTCTAAATAGTCAAAATAGGCCCACTTTCATTATCGCACCTGCATTATCAGTTCTCATTAAAAAAAGCAGAAAAAAGTATCACGTTTATAAAAATTAAAAAATAAAAGAAGAAATGTAAATGCTTTCACTCATATCGAAATCGAAAGTATTTCAAAATGTAAATTTTGTATTTCTTAGATGCTTGAAAGATAAATTATATTACGAAATTGCACCACTGCCCACTTAAAAGTGGAGGAGTAAGACACATTAAATTTGAATCAATAAATTCATTCACTATAAAATACCATTGACTTTATTTGTAGAAAGTCAACATTAAAATACTTATTTACGTTTCTTTGTAAAATTTGAAAAGGCGTGAAATAGGAAACTATAAATCAATATTGCTATTTAAATTAAAATTTATTTTAATTCAGCTGTGTAGCTAATTTCTTTTGTATATTATTATTATTATTATTATTATTATTATTATTATTATTATCAATTATCAAGCTAACTATCCCGCGTGTCTTGACTAGTAAATTAATAATTAATAAAAATTAAAAAGTACAGAGTTTCATATACTACACGAATGAATAACTAGATTCAGTTAAGCATCAATAAATCGCAATCATTTCTAATCTTGCCAGTTTTGTAGCCCTGGACTATCAAGCAGTAGCCTCGCGGTATTCAACATTCAACATCTAATCCAGTCGAGTCACCGGATACATTTCGTTCAAGGCCAGAAGTAAAAAGCCTTTTCAACTGCACTTACGTACTGGCCGCTTAGCTGGTACGCTCTCGCACATACATGGTTCGATTCGCCTGTGTGAGGCTTACATGTGTACCGAGAGCGCGGGTATTTTGCCTATGTGTAGGCGCTTCACGCGCGACTCGCATTCGCAAGAAGAGCGGCTAACTGGTTACATGATCCATTCATTATATAAGAACAATCGCTTCTCTAATAGACGAGATCTGTGAAGGGCACACAAGTCCTGCGCATGTGCTGCATTATCCTCTGCTCTTGCCCCCTTCTCTCTTTTAATGTCCGCCACATTCTGTTTTCACCGCTTACGAGTTTTACGATTTCTCACTTTTGTCACCCATTTGCTGTCTATTCTCTCTTTTTTAAACTCTATTTATTTTACATGAATAGGATGATTTTTTTGCCCATTTCATTTTTTTTTCATTTCTTTTTCACGCTCTCTAAATTGGAAAAAAATATTTTTTTTAAGAAAGGCGAATTTCTGGGTGAATTGAACCGAAAATTACAGCCTTAAAAAGCATAAATAAAAAAGGTATATAAAAATAAGGTTTAATATTGAATAAAGAATTAAACGAATATGGTGAAATAGTATATGATTCCCACCATACATTTTTGCGGTTGGAACTTTTTTCAACACACCTGTTCATAACTTCAGCTGTCGTGTCGGTGGTCTGGGTGTATCTACATTCTTTTATAGATAATTTTCAAATTTGATTTCATTTACATGTAATACTTTGGTATTAGCATTTTATAATACTTGAAAGCAATTATGATCATAATTCAAACAATATTTCTATGATTCACAGAAAACACAATATTTACCCCAATTTCGGAGAAAGTATTACACTCAAATTAAAAATTACCACAAATTTTCTCTTCTTTATTTCCCTGAGTTGACAACGCTATAAAAAGTATACTTTATTTATTCAACATTATATGTAATAAATTTTTAAGATATTTTAATGTAGACAGTAGACACTAAAGTCAAAAGATATTGCCCTTGGTAAATAAAAACTAGACCTTGAGATAAAAATTTTCAACACGTGCCACATGATTCTACTTTCCTTCTCACTTACTCTTTGATATTTAACAACATTCAAAATCTTCCATAATAACGCGAAATCGTTGAAGTAAGCTCTGATTGAAAATGTAAGCTTCTGATTTAAAAGAATGACTTTTTTCAATTTCTAATTTTTACAACGCATAATGCATTGCTTGGTTGCACTGAAAAATTGATGGGGAACTTTATTACTGAAGAAAAGACTTTCCCCAATGGAATTATTTTACAATGTAATTAAAATTTACCAATTATATAAATTATTTAGTTTCATTATTGATTTATTGGCAAAAAGTATAATTCATCTAGCAATAGACTGTATTTTAATTTCTATCGTTTTTTTTACTGTAAGAAATACTGTTTTTTTAAAGTGTTTACTATCTCACATCGAATTATAACAAAATCAGACGAATTTAGACTTAATGTTTTATGCATGACCAAACTCACAAACGAAACGATCCACAACGTGTAAGCGTTATGTCTCACACTGGACGCATGTTTCTACTTCATTTTGTTACGTAAGGCCGATCGTTCCAGTTTGAGGACACGATCGCCTCTGCTTGAAACGTTCAGGGACAACTTTCGACAGAAGGAGCAGGATGATATCGAAGAAATCGCTCCTCAAGGCCAACAAAGATATCTTGTAAAAGCGATAACCGATTAACTTAAGGTCGATATATTTATGAATATTTTTTTCCTCTTGTAGACGAGATGTCAGTTAATTAAAGAATAATCTAATCAATCAATGTTAATTAGGTCGTAAACAATTTCTATCCGCGAAAAATACAATATACTATATTGCAAATCTATTCAATTTGTCACTCATAAGATTTCATGTATAGACGAAGCTTCAAAACATTTCTATAATGAAATCCCATTATTTAGAAAATTTCCATTTGTAATTCCAAGTCCTCAATACTTTTGTGATGCTAACTTATAGAAAGTTATGCAAAAGTAATTACATTTTATTGCCTGTGACCACTTGTAACCGTAACGAGGTCGCTTCAAAAGTATTGTGTTATAGACTGGTCCACAATATAATTGTAATAGCACACTACATGGTCTATTAAAAATAATTATCAAGGTCGTAAATTTATTTTCAGATGAGTGTCATTGAAATTGTACTTTCCAGAAAAGTTGTATAATCACTGATAATGAGGAAAGTGGTACACTGAATAGACTGCAATTCTATGCATTCTGTAAATTTACATTTTCATGCAGATATCTGAATGTCTAGGTGTGTGTTTCAAATAGGCGTTTACACACGTTTGAAACTATTGAAAACAAATTTTGCAGGTCGTAAAAACATTTTAAAAGTATTTGCGAATTTCTCAGCCCGCATGAAGTTTAAAAACGTTTTTTAGAAAGTCCTAAAACGTTTTTAGAACGTTCTAAAGACGTTTTTAGAATGACCAAAAAAACGTCCTAAGTCAGGTCAAAAGCGTCCAATGCTCCAAATATGTCCTACAAACGTTCTTGGAACCTTGTATGTTTTTAGAATGTTATTTGGCCTGACTTTATGACGTTTTTAGGACGTC
The DNA here is from genome assembly GCA_904066015.1 of Synergus gifuensis. NCBI lineage: Eukaryota > Metazoa > Arthropoda > Insecta > Hymenoptera > Cynipidae > Synergus > Synergus gifuensis. Next base: position 2,004,915 of record CAJFCO010000086.1, read on the forward strand.
CCGCACAGGGTTCTTTAATTTACGTCTTTTTTTATTTTATTTTTTGACTCTTATTTTTGTAATCCTTTCTTCCACTTAGTAGACACCATAATTTTTAATTCTCTAAATGAGATAATTATCTTAATAAGAAAAACAAAAAATTTCTATTTAACATCATAATTCAAGCTGTAATCTTTGCCTAAAAAATTTGATATAAGTAAATACAATTTCTTTAATAAAATGTATACATGCTGTACAAATAGCTCATTGTTATTGTTAAAGCAGCAGGAAAAAATACGTTTTAAGTACTTTTAAAAACAGAAAATTGTAACATGATTATTTTAAATTATAATAAACCTGTACTACTCAGAAAAAGAGAAAGAGGGAGAGAGAGGAGAGAGAATACTTTATACAGAGTTAAAAATATCTTTAAAATAGACTAAAAACTGTACAAACAAGTTACGTCTAGATACTTGAATTATTATCGATAAGAATAATTTTTAAAATCAGATTAGATATTTTTATATCACATGCTTATTATTTGATTAATTTTTATAAAGCAGTGGCTGCACCAGTTCCTTGTAATTTATTAGAGGTATTTTTTCAGTTGAGTAAATTACTTGCATACTTCCTAATTAATCATCTTATTTGGATTGTTGGATTGGATAATTACCCAACACACATATGAAAGTAAATATTAAACAATTTAAATTTAAAAAAACAGAAGAGGCGGAAAGTGATTTCATGCCGTTGTGTGATTTAAATCTGATGATTTACAACATTGTACACTCCCCCTATACGTTTTTCTAAAGCTAGAATGTACGTGAGATCGCAACAATTAGTGTATACAATGAGTTATGCAAGGGAGCGTGTTATGTTGCTGTAGAAGATGAAAGAAACAATTTGTCCCGTATTGGTCGAGTCATAAAAGCCTTGTGAGGTCGACTGTCTACCGTAACACTTATTTAATGGTCTGACCATAAAAATACATCTGACCCATAATATGCACCAGAATATTTATTTTCCATATAGCAAGTAAGCCGATCATTGGCAATGATTACTTCATGTCACATTTATTTTTGTTTGATTTTCATTCTTTTCTTACTTCGCATAATTCCGAGGTGAAGAAAATCAGGATTTTATATATATATATATATATATATATATATATATCAATGGAAAACATGCTTGGAAAAGTCAGTACAAGAGCGTCGCTTAGTTAAATCACTTGTGCATTACTTCTTGTGCATTATGCAAATCCATGATGGATGGCCTTTGCCAAGGATCGCTCTTTTCCTGACACACACACACATACACATCTGTAAACACAGAGTACGCTGCACATTTTAATAAGAGTCAATTAAATCTCACTTTCTTGCCATGAGGGATTGATTGTGACTAATTTTATGATTGTTGATTGCGATATAAATTGAAAAGATTAACACTCTTGAAAGAGAAGTAGTAAAAAGTTGACGTTGATTGGAATGACTACTATAATAATTACCGTTAAGAAATTTGAGGGAAATTTTTGCAATTAATTGAAATGTAGTTCAGAGTTAGTATATAAAGACATTATGCTTTCTTTTAAAAAGAGTTTACAATCCTTTCAATATTGAAAACTTTCACTTTATATAAGACTCGAATTTATGTGCGACGTTTTAACTTTGGGTTTCCTTGTTCATTGCCAATCATGAAATTTGAATCAATAGAAAGTATTGAAATTGCGATACAGTCATTTTACAAAATTTCTCGCGTATTTCTGTAAAGTCTAAAACTAATGAGGGAAGATAAGGATTTTAGTGACTCATCCACTGATCAGTTAAGTTTGTATCGTAAACTTTCTCTTCAATTTTAATTGAATTAAATAATTTAATTATTTAAGTATGAGTATATCCCGGAGGCGATACAATCAAGTTTTATTTAAAAGGTATTATTGAGATAATGTATAATAACTGATGAAACAGTCAGAGTGTTAGATTAAGTAAAAACTGTTGGAGTGGAAAATGAGTAATGCGTTGCATTACTAACCTCATTTTCCACGAGTAACAAATACTTCTAGTGTTGGTGAACATCTTTTGTTTCTAGGCTTTTCACTACGCCCACGTATATCAGCTTTATAATGCGCGTTACACGTATAATGTCCATGTGATATGCTAGGACATACGTTTCTCTAAACGTTTCGTTATATAAGAATGAATTAATTATGGTTTTTAATAGATATGTCGTTGTGAATTCGAAGGGCACGTGTGGTGTGGCAACATGTGTTTTGCTCTATTTTTACTGAATTATTTTACTGAAATATGCAAGAAACATGTATCTGTAAAACAAAAGATGTACTAATGTAAGCTTTACCTATATTTACACCTTTACCTATATTTTTAACTATAGAGATTTTATCTGCAAACTTAAACGGTAAATTTTTATTCAATGTGTATATCAAGTTAAAGAAACATAAGCACGTGTTCCAGGCAATTTCGGTATATCACAAAAAGATTTTAACGGAATATTCCGAAAGAATAATCCACGGCATCATGCTTGATATCTATGTTTATAGACATTATTTATAATTAGTTCAAGCTCGTTTTTCTGAAGTATCAAATGCAGAAGTATTTGTATAATAATAGGTATTATATTTATAATGGATTTCAGCATACTTCCACCGTAATAAAGGACGTTTTTTACATGATTGTCATGCGCAGAAATAGTGTTAAAAACAAGATTAAAACCTTGTATCAGTACGATGAATATGAAAAGAGGTCGATGTTCTAGCACATTACCTTCTCAATGAGGTCAATGACTTCACGCCTTGTGAATGGTCAAATGACGTTACGATTGTAATTAAAGTATTTTTAGAGAATGATAAGAAATTGACACAGATATCAACTCAATTTACAAATCATTACTATATAATTATTATTGCACAATTCAATGGAGGAAGAACTACATTTTTATTTAAATTCGAAAATGCATTCTACAAACATTTTCTTCTACAAACATTTTCTTCTATAAACATTTCCTTCTTACAAACATTTTCCATTTTTCCAAGTCTTTCAATATACGTTTTATTGTCATTTTATCTTCTGACATGTTATTGTTTTTCTTAATTGTTTTGCATCTGACATATTGGCACTTCTTTCTCTTTCTATCAACGCGTAAGAACATGTGCTGCATCATTCACACTACCTTGAGAGCAGTGCGCTAATGCAATATGCATTAAATGAATAAAAAATACAATACCAATGTACTTGGCCTGATAATAGTTAGTGACTCAAGCGGAAACCGTGAATTTTGATTGTTGTCTTCAACGTTCTGTCTACATTTCAAGGGGAAATCAAGCAATTTCAACCAGAATATGTAAAACATCACATCAAAACAGGAAAAAAGTATAAACATGTATATTGTAACTTTCCTCTAGATAAACGCAACATTCTATAAGGAAAAGTTGTAAGGAAAAATGCCCAAGAAATGTTAAATTACCAAGAAAACAAAGGAATGTACTTTGTTCCTTAGTAAGAATCAGAAAAATTAAGTAATTTTGTCTGCACGCAAGTTTGATTAAAAATGAAAAATTTCTTGAATTACAAAAACAATGAATCAGCAGGAGGAATAAAGAACAGATTGCAAATGGAGAGAGACATTTTATTCTTGTGGTTCAGTATAATATAACGTAGAAAATGGTATGCTCTGTGCTATGCGATACTTACACGCGTTTACAGCGACTGGACACTTACGTAATCAGAGTGATCTCACATTGTGGGTGGGGACTTACAGTTTGTGTCGCCATTGGTAACAATGTGTCCAAAAAGACACGAACACCATTCCACGATTACCTCATCGTTCTTTCAGCGAAGAACTTAAGAAATCGTGAAAATCTGTGAACCGTTTCCGGTGCGATCGCAGCGAGAGAAAAAAAAGAGAGAGGTAAGGTTGTTTTGCACTTTTATCATCAGCGCTCAGCTGAAGGTCATTAGTGTTGTATAAGCTATTAGGAGTCTAGACCAAGGTATAATTCATTTCCTTTATTTATACTCACATTACCCTCTCTGAATGGACCGAATCCTTCGCGAGTGGAATTGAATGCAATTAGTGCCTCAGGAGAATATATCAGTCTTGAAGATTTATCACTGATTACGATATTTATAGCAGATATTAAACGTTAGCAAATTAATTTGTAAGGCGATAAAATCCTCTCTGAAAAAATCTCGCATACATTTTTGTTAAAAATCTGTTACTATCTGATTATTATAGTCTTTTGACTGACTTTTGATTAAGGACTTCAGAAGTCTATAAGTAATTTACAGGTATGGTAACATCAATATTTACTTTGGAGCAGAATAACTTGAAATTTCCACACTTTTTTCAGGTAAATATACATATACAAATTCTGAATGTTTGAAGGAATTGGAAGTAATTCAGTCACACGAGAAACTTGATTTAGTGTTTCGTGCGTTCATTAGGACTATTACATTTACTCTGACTTCTTTTTCTACAGGATTATTACATTAATTCTGACTTCTTTTTCCACATGCGTATCGCGACAAAAGTTAAGGAAATGTCTTACGCAATTCTTTTTAATAAGCTCACGTAACTTGCTTAAGTATGAACATTTAGATAATTTTAAAATACTTTGTATGAGGAAATTTTCTTTTTAATACAATGTAACGTAAAATTTTCCTATGCAAAAGTTAAATTATTTTAAAACGTACTTGTGTGTAATAAATTTCAGACGAACGTGATCTTAAATGTCCGCATGTAATTAAATTAAATTTAATTACTTTTAATTTTATTGTTAGGTACAAAAAAAAATGATTGAATTGAAAAGCAAGAAGAATATGATATAATGATTCTTCGGATACCGCTTATTATTAAAAGTATACATTTCAATGTTAGTTATTCGACTAATTATTAATTTTGCTAATAATTATGTATTAATGGAGATAATAATTAAATTAACTTGATGATCATACCCTCAAGAAAATGTCAAAATTCGGGTTAAATGCTTATAATTAAATGTTAAATTAATCAGAAAAACCAGAAAGGCATATTTAACAATTATTCTTTTTAATTAACCCATTTTTTCAGTATACGGGTCTGAAGGCATTAGGGGACCTGTTATCTACATAGCCGTCGAGTATTTCTTAACATATCAGGCTTGCAACAATGTTGCTAAATGTGTGAAAGACAAACACTGCAACCAAAATTATATCACTAGTTGGCTTGGCTTATCAACTTACGATAACATGTGGCAATTATGACATTAATCACATGGTAAATACTTCAGTAAGCAGTCGTTACAATTGCTGGCATATACATATATAGATAATATATAAATATCAGGTCGGAGAGCGATGGAATATGAAGTAATAGAATTCGGGTCGAGCGATATTAAGCATCTACCACTTTCACTTTACGGTAACGCCACTCGAAAATCCAATGCGTTTCAGAGTGAAATGTTTCCATGAATTTCGTAATTTCTCAACTACAGGCTTAAATACTTTCCAAGTAGTTTTCTGTAATGAAATTATTATGGTTTGCTCGTGAATGTAGAATAAGTTACATATTTAAATACTAATATGTAATTCAAAATTAATCACACAGTACATCATTTTTCGAAAATAATTTCATAAGAAGTTGGGAACCTTCCCTTCCTTCTTTCAGGAGAACTCTGCACTGAAAAAAAAAATTTTGTCATCACAACAAAAACGTTTTGTTGAACAAGTTTTGTTGCCTCAGCAAAATTTTGGTTCCTAACACAAAATTATTTTGTTGGGCCAACAAAATATTTTGTTAGTAATACAAAATTTTTTTGTTGAGTCTGTTTTGTTGGCCTAAATAAAGTTTTGTTAAGCCAACACAAATGTTTAGTTAGACTAACTCAATATACGACGACGCATGCGTGTCTGTCAGTCCTAGCTTATGTGATACTTTGCTGGGATTTTTATAAAATATTCCATGTGCGATGTTAGTCGTGTGGTTTAAGTGGCGTTCGATATCGTTAGATATAAGTATTTAGGTAGTTCGAATCCCGGTCGCCGAAAAATTTCTTTACGATTTTTCATAGCGTAAAAAGCATGCGATAATACAAATATATATAATTTAAGTATAAATAATGTAAAAATAATTAAAGAATGAGGTAAAACAGTACATTAAATTTTATATACCTTGTGTCGACAAAATAATTTTTTTGGGCCAACAAAATTGTTTTGTTAGGCCAACCAAATGACTCAACAAAAACATTTTGTTAGCTCAACAAAACAGTTTGGTTGCACAAATAACAACAAAATTATTTTGTTGAGCCAACAAAATTTTTGTTGGTTAAGCCAAACTGTTTTCTCAGTGTGTCATTTATAAAAGTTTAGACCCAACATCAGGTGATAAATTATTCCTGTATATTATAAATGATTCTTCACATCTGAGAAAAATGGATCGAAAAAGTGCCTATTGTAAAAATCTCGGTAAAAATTGAAATAGAATCTCTTTCCGGCTGTTTTTTTCTCCCTCAGTTTCACCTTCCTCACCATAAATTCCCACGTTGCAGGATTGAAGCACTCTCATGGAAAAATCCTGCTTGAAAATCCTTGTTTTTACTATCTCGGAAGGCGATTATGAAAATTTCGTACTCACTACTCAATACTGACATGACTTTAATTAATAGCCCTCGTCCTCCCTAATAATGATCACGTGCGTTCAGCATGCCATAGCCATATCAATAGTTATAGTTATAGCCATAGCTATAGCCATAGCCATAGCCATAGGAAAGTTATTTTTGCAGTTGAAGCATTCCTAGGAGTCGTAGCGAATACTCGAATAGTGATTAAGCGAGAAGTAAAGTGCCCTGGAGAAAATATGCTCTGCTCGCAACTTACCGCATCGCTTACACAATATTCGTATTCCCTTCGACCGCCCTTCGGCAAAGCACCATAATTTATACCGATACCGAGTTCCTAGGTGTCTGTACTTGATCGTTTTATCGCGCCTAGTAGTGGTGCTTATTATACTTGTCTCGCCACGTGCACTCACACAGAGGCGTAGAGTAGGTATGGCAAAGTGAGTTTCTGAGCCTCTGAGAGTCTCTGGGACCGAGAAGTCTTGGGTCTTGAGGCCCGAATGAATATAAACTCGATAGATGAAAGTGAAAGGGAAGGTAGAAAGGGTTGGCGTATTCGTACTCGCTTCGCTCGTTCAGGCCCCGAGAACCGAGACCAAGAGGTCCACGTTTTACAATCGCCACGAGACATATTGAGCCAGAAACCTGGTAAATATCGTAGGCATGCTCGACTTCTCAATTCTAGGCTTTTCTGCTTCTCTGTTCGGCTTCAACTTTACCTAAGTCGATTCAGAACGGCACCCACTGATGCAAAGGGTACTTACTATATACATAGTAATATTTCATGAAAATATTACACAAATATTACACTTTCAAAATATCAAAGCGAAAGTATGATTCGGTTCTGATGATAGAAGCCATTTCATAATGGATAGGGTTCACATTTAATGCCTGAGGTATTTAATAACAAACGTGTGTCCATTTAGCAATCGTAAAATCTGCATGGGAAAAATAATTTTATTGTAAATAATGTTATTCTAAATAATGTTATTATCGAGGTTATTATACACAGAAGTGTCATCTCTAATTCTAATGATGTTCTTTTCTTGTATTTTTCTTTCAAGAATTTCGAGTTTTCTTTCTTTTCAAAAGTGATGCAATATTTATATTCAATATATTTGGACACACGGAATTGTTTAAGGCTTTTCAGTCGATTATTAAAATTAAGCAGCTAAAAGCTTAAGTATTAATTTCTGTCTAATTTATCTCTATTTTTTGAAGATATTCAGGGTGTTGAAACGAAGATTTAATCTTAAAAAATATATTTTTTCATTCTGTAGTAGTACTCATCTTCAAAATATAAATATTGTAATACTATTTTTTTAAATAATGATTAAAGAAAACAAAATTTTAGTTAAATGGAGACGATAAACGATAAGTAATAATCCAAAATATTAAGAAGCAAAAGATAATAAAGTAGTGGATCGATAAAAACGAAAAAACAATAAATGAAAATTATTAAATGCAAATAGAAATAAGAAACAAAATTTAGGGTTGACTGAAAACTAACTAGCTGGATTTTACACTAAATAAATAATAGCAGAGAGGGAGGGGAGGTAGCGAGTTGCAAAACTCACTTTTGTTAGAACAATTTAATAATAAATTATTCAATTTTTAAGAAAAGTGATTTCAAAGACGTTATGACAATCAAAACAATTAAATTCACACGGAAAAAAGAAAATAAATTTAGAACGCATTTTGTCCTGGAATTTAGTAACTTTTACTATTTAAAATTGTAATTTTTGCTAAGAAAATCTTAAACCCCGCTATTTTGTTTGTAAAAGTTACAATTTAGTTGAAATAGAAAAACGTACTAAAATCCAGGAAAAAGGCGCATTTTGACTATTTTAAATGGTAAATTCAGCCATTTCTTTTCATTTTTTTTCCGTGAATTTTTGAATAAATTCAGATGGAGGTAAAGGGGTTTCGATAACGCAAAATTACAATAATTAAATAAATTCATAGAAAAAGGATCTCCAAAAAATTAGCAAGCAAAAGGACCTCAATAAAAATTAGAAAACATATAAAATAATATTATAAAACACTGTAAAATAGTAACATTGTAAAAATAACAAGTAAAGGGGTCTCAAAGAAATAACAGTTAATGAAAAAAAGAGTCTTAACTCAATAAAGAAGGGCACTACAAAGAATCATAAAAATAAAATAATTCTAGAAGGTCCAACGATAATTTAGGCATAAGGAGCGAGTAATTAAGAATGAAAAGATAAGTAATTTTATGCGTGATTTTGGCAACCGTGAAATCTTCTCAGCGCGTTTTTTTCTCGCCAATTAATCAGGACAAAGCCATATAAGCGTTTATTTATAAAAAATGCATTCCCAGCCACGTTCCACGCGGAATTCCTGCTGATAAGTGTTACCAGCCGAGCGGACTGCCTCGAGTAGACCGGGAATCGATATCTTACGATCGCGTCAAGAGAGAAAAGAACAAGAATAAAAAATGGGAAGACGAAGAGGAAGAGCTTCCTCTCTGACTGTGCGAATTGCACGCGTGGATTAACACGACGCTAGATAAAACGCTAAAGTGGAAAGGAAGGAGGAGACTAAGAGAAAAAATGGGCACGAAGTGGGAGAAAGAGAAAGAGAGAGAAAAAATGAAGAGAGGTGGAGCGAGGCTAAAAGCAGGGCCTGGTGGGTCTGTTGGGCCCGATGCAGAAGACGACGATGTGGGAAAAGAGGAAGCTAATCAAAAGCGGAAGTACGCTTCGGCGAATCCCAAGGCCTTGAGAAGCACACTCAGCCGCTGCTTTTAGCTCTTTAATTGCCAACTTCATTTGCCAGCTTCGTCGACCCTTTCACCCTTCCACTTTCAAAGTCTCAAGCCTTGGGGCCTTAAGAGGATTTCAGTCCCCAGACAGAGATTATCAACTTTTCATTTCTTTCTTCTGTATTTCTCTTGAACAAACTTATCCAATCCTCATAGCTTCATGCTAATTTTCACTTAAGAACGACTTTCCAAAAAATGTTTCTTGAAATTAAGTAAAGGATTTCCCTCGGGATTTCCTCAAATCAAATGAAATTTCTTTAAATCGAGAAATGTTTTTTAGTCAAATACTTCAGCTGTATTTAAGTAACTAGCATACAATTTTTTTGCAGAGTTCACAGAATTTTTAGTATAATATTGCAGATTTACTGTAAAGTTAACATCTTAAAGATATAAATTTAAGAAAGATTTTTGTCAAATTTCCTGAGGTAGTAAAACTTTCCTCGGGTGAACTTTTTTCAGGTGAAATATTTTCAGGGTTATCGTTTGAAAGGTAGTTGTGAAAGATACTTTCCCTCGAATATGGCTCAACATTCAGGACATAGAATTAAGTCCTATTAGTCCTCATAATAAGCCTCCAAGGAGGAGGAAGTTGCAATCGAGGTGCAATGAACAACAGGTAGTTGGCAGCAGTCCAAATTTGTATACCTGTTACTGTTACCTTACGGATTTGAGTGAACGGGGTTAAATACGATTTCGAAGAGAAAGCATAATTCAATACACAAATTTGGAAAGAGGGAGAAAATATGTCTAAAGTCTAAGTAGACATTTTTACTGCAAATACAGTAATTACAATTAATGGTGACTGTAAAGTGTAAACTACTTTCATAATTCACGTATTTAATTTGCTTGCGGAAGGCAGGCGGGAAATTATGTTTATATTTGAGCAGAAAAGAGCAAAGATAATTTCTATATTTCTGCTTAACTTGCTATTCTTTCCCGAAATATTTCCCAATGCCGTAAAAAGAAAGGTGGTTAACATAGTGTTTCAAATATATATATTTATCCATTATATACAGTGATTTAAAATCTATTTGTAACTGAATTTTGTTTTATCTTGTATCACCATTTACTTATCATTTATAATTTTTATCTGCTTTGTTGATTTCAAGTAAAGAGACTGAAAAGTACTGAAGTAAAGAGATTGAAAATATTCAATTTATAAATTTTATTGTGTATACATGTATGCTTCAATAACTTATCCACAATCTCACAATTGTTACAAGTGTAAGTTTTAAAGCCTAATTACACAAACCATTTGTAGTTCTTACTTTTAAAATGAAATCGCTTGAATTAATTATGTCACAGACTTTTTTTGAGGTAGAGTCGTACTTGTCTTTTCAAGCGTAAAATCTTAATTGGGCAACATGCACAATGTTTTGTTATATTTTCAGCATAAGTTTGCCAGGATTTCGATTATTTCAAGGGTAGGTTCAAAACATAATTAATCATGTGTACCATCCTTCTGCAGTCTTAATAAAAATTCAAGTGTATCGAAATATCTTTTATCAATTTCATGCAATAACCAAATTTGATTCATAATTATTTTGCAATCAATTAAAACTTAAAATCAATAATTAATTATAATTAATCGATGCTTTCTTTCCAGAAGTCCATCGATCCTGTCAAGTGATCGATATACCGGCAGACACGAGAAGCATCTGTTTAACCGAACAGATCGGATCTTGATCAACCTGCCAATCTGCTTGAGTTAATTGTAGACACTCTCTTTAATTAGGCGTCGAGTAGTTAAAGTCGAGTAGTAGTTAAATTATTCAGCTCAACCTCTGTCATAGATTGATTATAGATAAATTTGATATTATAGATAAATTTTGATTCAAATTATTAAATGAATTTACTTTTTCGTAATAGTATAATAGTTACAGTGATAATTCATTCAATTTCATTGCTTTTGTACCATTGTTTACGGATGTCTTGCATTCTAAGGTCGCCTCGAGATATTTTTGCTTGCACTGATCATTAGTATAGTGTTCTATTGAGTGTACTTTGGATTGCAGATAAATTAATCATCGACATCATCGATCGTACAAAATTAATTTTCATGGCCTTCCGGACTCTCCAGAATGGAAACAATTAAAATCTTCATGATTTCAAAATTCTTAAAAATGGACAAGAAAAATTTCTCTTTACCAGAAACGTATCATCCTAATTAAATTCGTCCAATTACTTAATTGCAATAGCTTGCCAATTGCGAAACGAATTTAATCAAATACCTGTTTGGATAATTTTTTCTGACGAGATTTTCTTATCAATTGTTGGCGTCATTAGAAGAAAAAGACTGTTCATGACTTTCTCCTTTCTGAATATGATTCACATTATTTCTTTGTGCGTGTAAATCGAATTTGTCATCTCAAAATTCGTAAAAGTTATACACGCACGAGCGAGAAAGGCTTGAGACGATCGAAAGCATGTGAACACGGTCGGAATTTCAACTTGTTCACCTTTCAAACTTGCTTACATGTGCACGTACACAAGCATCTGCAGTGTCCACGCATAATCACACATGTTTGCTCTCACACGTATTTTGATTGGTTATCTTTGTACTGGAGATAATGTCCCAATGAATACGAAATGACGAACGTGCACGCCTTTCGACGGCTGACCTTGACAACAAGAGATCACTTTTTTCCGATGATCTAACATCTCGCAGAGATGGACAAGAGGCTCGATTTTTCAACCGGTTTCAAAGCGATTGAGTGTCTGTTTTTTTTTCTTCCCTCCCCCTAATAGTTACACAAAGGCTTACAAATCTCTCACTCTATCCTTGTATAATAATTGCAAAGTAATTCAAATTAATTACTGATACTGTGTAAAGAAAAAGATAAATTTTAAAAAAGAAGATAACTTTTAAAGAAGAAGAATGATGAAAATAAACATTTCCAGATTGGGAATAGAACCCACTACTTGAGTACCTGGCTGCTTGTTGGAAATTAAGCCAAGCACGTTATCATGGAACCAAACTGTCTCTGAATGAGATCTTGTTTGTGATTTCTTTAGAAGCGGATCAACTTTGTTTGCTGTAATTCTTTGTTTGTTGTAATTCTTGATGTCAGGCCTACAATTTACACCTTCTTCTAGACGAATGTCAGCGTTTATCATGAAAGAGAGTTAAAAATATTAAAATCAATGAATGAGGCACGGTAAGTGGCTGCTATAGCCTCCGTGTTAAACAGCCATAAAACTGCTGCAAAGGATGCGGCTTGTAATCAGATTTATTATCGACTCGTGGCATACATTAACGAGATTGTAATTTCGCTTTTATGTAACCTTTTCTATCGACTTCTCGATGGACTGCACCAGCAGCTTTTGTATAACTTATACTTTAACACTCCTCTAAGCTTTACGTGCTATATAGAAATTAAAAAAAAACTCGCGAAAGACGGCTGAGGATCTTCATTAAACGTACATGACGTCATTCATAAAACAAGACAGGCACTTTTGTAATCTCACATTCTCTGCGTTTAATAAGATCAAGGTAAGTTCTTGTATTGTCTTCAGCGTTGTATTTCTACATTTGTATGAGACTCCTCTTATTATTATAATTACTTTGTAATCTAATCGTTTTATATGTATAATCCGGATTTTAAATTTCCAGTACATATTCTCAACAATCCCAACATCAATCCAAAGTTATTCAATCCTATTCGCTTCCAATAGTTCCAATCTGAAATTATTCCATTCATGATCGTTTTCAATATTGGAAGTTGTATAATTCAAAACGATTTAAATTTGAAATTCAAGTCACTGGATCTAGACCGTTTTCAAATTTAAATTGTTCAGCTGTTAAGGTTATCAATCCGGCATAAAGTATCAGAATAAAAAATTCTCTCGGTTCTTGGATGATAAATATAAATAAAATGAAACACACCTCACCGTTTAACTCCTGTTCGTTTAATAATCCGTATATTGATCCTTGATGATCTATCCGAGAGTGGTAAAAGTATCCTTAGGACTCTCTGGAGGAGTATCGACGCATATCGACGTTCCGACCCGAGGACGTCGCAAACCGAGAACAATCCGAGATCCGTGGTGACGGCGACGACGACGATGACAACGACGATGACGACACTTGACGAACATTGAAATATGAGCTTGCACACTACTCAAGCACCTCCGCAAGAGCGGATTATTCTTACTAAGAAAACCCCGAGGAAGAAAGAAGGTAAAAATAAAAGGGTAGGTCAGGAGCGGCACTGTCACTTCACACTGGCAAACACGTTCTCCACATAGTCACACCTCTTTTAGCCAACTACCGATAACTCCCTCGAACTCAATCTGCGTATCTCGAGAAAAGAGAAAGGAGAACTCAACAACTCAACAACTCAAAGAACTCAAAGAACAGAAAACAGAAGAAGCAAGATATGAAGAAACAAATGCTCTCGCTGTCAGCTCCACGCGATCCTCGTCATCACAGCTGTCCCTTCCTCCATTCTTCTCTTCCAACAACTCTCCACATTAACGGATCCAACGTGAAATGGTCCTTGAATCCGGAATGACAATCCGGAATGAGAATCCAAGGAAAGAGCTTTTGCTAAGCCACGATCCACGCGACGACTACGACAACGACGAAGAACTTTTTTCCAGCTCCGGGGACGGGCTCTCCAGGGTCAGCCGGCTGGCTCCGGCACTTTTACCTGTTGGGAACTCTCAAGGACTCGAAGGTGGCTCCTATTCCTTTCTCTTATCCTTTCGCGCGCGCCTTTTTTATTCCGCTAACCTTTTTAAGCGGACTTTTAATTCCAGCATATACACGCTCCGCAAGCTATTCTTTCTCAGCTACCTGCTATCACCCCAACTAAAGATCCTTCCAAAGATGCAGTATCACTCAAGGTGAAGAGAGGAAGCTCCCCGCGATACCTCGCATCCACGAGACCTTGAATCTTCTACTTCCGGCCCTTTCCTCCGCCTCCTTTTCCTTCTCCTCCTCCTCCACGTCGTTCTCCGCACGTTCTCCACCTCTTCCTCTACTCTTCTTCTTCTTCCTCCTCCTCTTCTTTTTCTTCTTCTTCTTCTTCTTTTTCTTCTTCTTCTTCTTCTTCTTCTGCTTTCTCTTTGATTTTGCAAGCGTTAGAGGATTTTGCAAGGTGTTACAGGATTCTGGAAACCCTGTCTATCTTCACTCTTCTTTCTCTTCTTTCTCTTTTATTTTCTGTCATTCAGACACACCTAGGTGTTCTGCTTCTTTATAATGTTTATAATACTTATAATGCTCTACAATGCTTCTTTATAATGTTTATAATGCTTATAGTGATTTATAATGCTTCTTCATAATTCTTCTTTCGAATGCTTCACTTTCCATCATCACTTTTTTCATCCGTGACAGACTCTCGTCATATGCTCGTTAACGAAACCTTCTCTCAAGGATAGTTTGTTTGACAGTCACTTAAAACCTCTTAGGTTGAGTTACGTTCGCGTTGCACAACCGAGACGTCCTTCCTTCTCCTCTCTTCTCCTATTTTCCTGCCCTGTCTTCGCCTCCCTTGCACTTCCCGCCCTCACTTCCTCACCGCTTGTCAACTTCCGGTTCGTCAACAATTTTGCGAGTAGAAGGCGAACGATAACGCCCAAGTCGGAGACACTCGCGAAAGCGAGACAACCTGGAAGGGATATTTGGCTCCACGGGATCGGATTTTAACGCGCTCGCGCGGTTCAAGCCGAACTCGGCGGTTTCAACTTTTACTTTCAGCTCTTACACAACACTATCCCGCTCCACTGGTACGTACGAGCAATATCGCTTCGATGCCTCTTCTCAACCAAACAAATGCCGTTTTTTCTTTTCTTTTCAAGCAGAGAAAATTCGAATGATTTGTCCGTGATGGTTGTCTTCAACTGTTTAATTGACAATTGTTAATTTACAGGCAAAATCGTCTCTAATGAGATCTTAATCCAGGGAACAATAATTTCGAAACTGTCCCACGTTGCTTTCTCTCCTACTTGCGATAATTTTTCTTTCACAACTGACAATTTAGCAGCTGGCGCGTTTTGGAAAGCGCCTGCGCTGATGCGCCTGCGCAATTTCAATCACTGGTCCTCGTGTTTCCGCTGATAATCAAATGTCACAGGGGTATCCGAGAGACACTTTCGATTTTGGTAAAACAATTTACAAAACTGGCACACTATCGTCACGAATTCAAGAGATCAGAATCGAGGTAACGCGTTGTTGAACCACGCACAGCCGGAAGTAACACTTCACTTTTGACAAGAACAAGAATTTAATTGACAAGAGTTTAATTTAAAAAATGAATATTTGATAACTGATAAAAAGCGGTTAATTAGAATTTATGAATTAAAAGTCACACGCACGATACTGAGAGGGTGTCTCGTGAAAAGCTCTCCCTTTTCACGAGAGCTCGGGACGAATACGAAAGAGAGTTTGGCGGGCTCTCTTCGAGGACGTCTTCTGGGAGAGAGGGTCTCTTCCGGTCTCCGCGGTGTGTCTCACTGTTCCTCGCTCCGGCGTAACTTTTGCGCAAAGCGTAGACCCTCTTTCTCTCCTTCTCTCTCCGTGATTCTCTCTCTCTCCCTCGCTCTTTCTCTCTCTCACACTATTTTTCCTTCCCTCTCTTTCTCTCGCGTAGTCCTAGGTAGCCGAGCGTGGAGAGAGGTAGAAGCGGAGGTGGTAGCCCTGGTAGTGGTGGTGGTAGCCGTAACACCAACGACTCAACTTCTTGTTGGTAGTGGTACCAGTAGTTATAGATGGAATAGTGCAACTAGTAGGACAGAGTAACTATTGGTGTAGGCGATATTAGTGTAATGCTATTTAAAGTTAAAGTGATTGTTGATGGAATCTATATCACTGTAGTCAGTATAATATGACTGTAGAGAGACTGTAGGATCTGGCACTAAGAGGGGCAAGGGGGGTATAGTAGGTACAAGTGGCCAGGTGCCCAGAGAGAGCGGGCTGGGTAGATTCAAGAGTGAAAGGGTTGGCTACTACATCGAGAGTACACGTCACGTCCTATAGGGGCCCTATTGGTTTATAAGTACGCGTGAGCCACTTGACGCGTAGGCTATATGCATGGGCCACAGGCTTAGAGTTCTAGAGAGAGAATATTGTGACGAGAATGAGAATATTTGCGAACAAGTTTCTTTTTTATTATTAAATCGTTTTTTAATGAATTCCACTATTTTGAAATTTTTTAGATATCAAAATTCTTCGTCTATCATCGGAGATCATCAATTTTATTGAACCGCTGCGGTGTAGAAGCTCGTGTGGATGTGTTGCCCATTATTAGCCCATACTACAATTGGGCGCCAATGTTTGGTTACTTGGGTAGCCCAAATAAAAAAAAAGAAAGAAATTAAACAATTTTTTTTATTTTCTGATTAAATAAATGCGAAGTGTGATCAATATTATACTTTTTTCAATAATTCATATTCCTGAATTATTAAAATTAAAGTTTCTGGAGACAGTCACTGTTTAGCTTATATGTACTTAGGTTTTTATCTAGAAGCGACGAAGAATAATTATATAGACAAGATTTGATATCGATTTGTTCATGTGTTAAATGTGTTTAATTAATTTTTTCAAAAATTTTAGCAAACAAGTGGAAAAAAAAGATTAGACAAGCGACTAATGTTTTTCCAGGCTCTCTGATCATTTTATTTCACTCCTACTTTTATAAAAATATCCACTTTAAATACATTTAAAAGATGAATAAATTTGAGGGTCACTGGTGACCTTGGAAATTGACCTGAATGTCAAAATCAATAGTACCGTTAAGTTAAATGACCCTCTCTGTTCTGTACAATCTTTGATCATTTTTTTGTATCTGGAGTAAATATTCTAAGAGGTATTTCTATAAAAGGAATTGTTTTTATTTATTTATCTTCAGCGCCTCCAACTGTGCGCCGTATTCTTCGCGTCTTCCCTATTTTATCAAATTCAGAATATACATTAGAATTTGTCCTTCATCTATCTCGCTGTATTTCATTCCCACATCTCATTTACCATATATCCCACTTCACAATTCGGGATCTTCAGCTGATGTAAAAAAGGCATTTGCCCTCGAGAAAAGTGCAGGAAGTGCTCAGGCCTGAAAGCCTAAAACAAAAAAAAAAGATGTGCGTAAGAGAAAAAATACGAATGGAGGGAAGGAAAGCAGTGTTCTGGGGGCGGAAGGGTTAGTATAATAGTATTCACTATACTGGTAGAAGTAGAAGAGTTCTGCAGCTCTCGCCTCTATTCTTACGTATTACTTGAATACTTGCACGAGCACGGCCGAAGCCTCGTATTACACCATTGCCGAGACAAAGAGAGCCTCTATTCAAACCCGTTTGATCGACGGGGAAAGAGAGAGATTAGTGAATTAGCTGGGTGGACGCCGGAGGGAAACGAGTGACAAGGAGAGTACACAAAAGTACACCTCCCTATCCATTAAACCAACGAGGAAAGAGTAGGACAGAGTTATCAAAACTATCTCGCTTGGACTGCAGTTCTCGCTCCAATGGCTTCTTATCGTTAGCGTTCAACATGTATTATACATATACTTTAATGTTCAATATATACGTATGAACGTATATATATACATATATACATATGTACTGTATGTGGATACGCACACGTGATTCTTTCTATAACCAGGAGCCTAGGCAAGAGAGCTATTTGTAATGTAATAGTGAGAGCTGCAAGTGGGGAAAGGGAGAGTCGAGAGTGACGGCTGTTGAGGATGAAGAGGACGTGGAGGGCGAGTGTGCGTGTCTGTCTGTGTGGAAGGGAGGAGGAAAATGGTTGGGGGCCGTCCATGATCCACCAATACTAAGAGACTCAGTCCTAGAAGAGTAGGAGTTCCAAAATTCTCAAGAATTTTGAATTTTTTGAATCTGGGGGTGTTTCCAAAAATCCCGTAACGAAAGCTTTGGGTTTGAGAATCATTTTGAGATTTTTATCCGAATTCCGAACCAAAGGGATTCATTATGATTTAATTCGAAGGAAGTTTTTAATACGAATTAATCTGAAGCCTATTTAAAATTTATCTGAATCTTTGGTATGAATGAATCTGATTAATTCGAATTAATTATAATTATTCTGAACTTTCAATCTGAATTTGAAATTTTTGTCTCATTTTGAGACAAAAATTTAACGAAGATTGACCGGATTGAAAGTTCGGATTAATTCTGATTAATTCGGATTAAATAGGTTCGGATTGATTTTGAACGGGCTTACTTTTAAAATGACTCGTGTTGATAAAAAATTCTGTCACTTTTCCGTTGTGTAAAAACGAAAGTTACAATTTTTAACAAATATTTATGAGCCTTTAGTATAATTTCAGTTTATGCACTTGAAAGTAATCCCTTTCTTTGAATTATACTAAAAATCAAAGAATTATTCAGTATACTGTCTATAGATATTGTTGTAAATTAAGTGATAAGAATTGTATATCTGGACTTTTATCTACCTCTTCTGCGCGTGCAGGCTTTTAAATGGCCTCAAATTTTTGGATTATGGATTTATTGTTGTATGTTATACTTTCCTCTTTTTTTTTTTATTGCTGTCATCACAATTCTTGCTATTTGCGTTCAGCATTAAGTAAATCAAATCTTCATTCACCTATAAATATAGATAGCACGCGTATATGATCAAACATATTATTATCTAAAAATGGTTTTTCGAGTTAAAAATTCCTAATTATAATCAGCATCCGTGGAGATTTATATAAGGGGTTCGATAAATAATATAACTTTTAAATAATATAACTTTTAAATAAAATAACTATTTTCGCATTAAAATAATTTCCCTTGTGTTATATTACTTGAACTAAATTTTTTACTATATAAAATATCAAGATCACATAATACGAGTTTAGATTTTAGGGAAATCGTGTTTAGTGACTAACTAGAGCAGAAAGTTTGTCGTATTTTACTCAGTTGAGCTTGAATCATTTAGGTCGAAAGTTGGAACGCTTTCAGCTTGGATTAAACGAGGGTTTTAGTTTACTCGACGGTGTTTAGACAATGCGCATATTTATGGAGATTCAGATTCGAAATTCGTGAATCCGCATTACCATCGATTACGCCAATCACAGCTATACTTAGAGCGGTAGATGAATTTCACTAGAGGGCTGCTGAAAATGAGGTCGCAAGCTGCGTGCAGTAGTTACCAAAACCAGAGTACTATTTTATAACTCTGAAAACACCTTAATTTTAGTTCAAGTTGATAAAATATTAATTAGGTACAACCTTAGTATTTTTGAATTGGGTTGAAGTTTCCAAAGTTAATGAGATTTCTTATAGAATTTAAAGGGATTTTAAGTGATTTTAAAGAATTATTTTAATTTTACAAGTTTGTGTGAGTAACGATCGGTTGTCTTGTCACAGAACTTTTTCTAATCGTACAAATTCTAGTTTCTTGAACGTTTCACGTTTAAACTGATCAAGGCGCCGCCATCTCATTCGATAAACCATAAAACTTCGAGGCTATCGTCTCAAC
This sequence comes from Synergus gifuensis, assembly GCA_904066015.1. Taxonomy (NCBI): domain Eukaryota; kingdom Metazoa; phylum Arthropoda; class Insecta; order Hymenoptera; family Cynipidae; genus Synergus; species Synergus gifuensis. The sequence goes on from CAJFCO010000086.1 coordinate 2,024,733, forward strand.
TATCGGGACCGATGTCAGAGAAATATAAAAATCGATACTTCACCGATTTCCATCTCCTTCGAGAGTTTTGCTCTAGTTAACTAAGAAACACACAAAGATATTAAATTATACTACAGAGTTTTATACCTGTGTGGTGACCTTTGGGTACTGAGCGTGAAAGATAATCTAATGATATTGCTCAATATTTTTTTATAATACATAATAGATAAATCAAATATATTTTCATTATAATTCACGGTATTATTAAAACTGTTTCTCTTTGTTTTCAAAATCATAAATGATAGAATTCTAACGAATTTATGAATCTTTCGAGAGTAAAAGTAGTATAAATTTCTCGTGAGTAGTATAATCTCGTGAAATTATCGGTGTTGATCGACCAATTCGCTTCTTATCTTCATGAAATTTTTTTAGAAACGCGAAATACATTGTCTGCTTTATCTTTCTGTTTTCGCTTCCCATGTTAAATTTTTCTCTTCTCACTTTTCACAATTATAATGAGAATATGAAATGGAGATGAGATTATTAAATTATTATTATTCGTTAGATAGAGAAAGTGTAATAGGGAAAGTCAAGTATGAAAAAGGTACGCGATAAGAAAAGTGAGATAAGAATGCAAAATAAAATTGCCAGATAAGAAAAGTGAGTGTGAATGATTATTGAGATAGAAGAGTGAAGCAATTATGTAACTAATTTCCTTACATATTCTATTTTTAATTTTAATTTACTCGAAATATTGAATCAGATTAAAATTAAGACAGGCATTATCACTGCATTGAGAAAAAAATTTAATACCTTTCATTCATTTATTTTATCTTAAGCTGTTCATAAAACTAATATGTATATAAATCTACAAACATCCTAGAAACTAGAATAGTGATCACATGAATGCTGTGTACTGTACAGTGTACACACATATATATGTATATATATATTATAAATATTTAATGTAATTTCAGCTAAGATGACTATATATGATATTAGCAATCGTATTAGCAGTGTAAAATTTATACTAAGTATTCTGTGTTCAATGTGTAACATAATCACGATCATGAATACTCAAAGTCGTGCGCATATTTCATGAAATATACATTAACTGGTTCTTGTTCTGGAATTTTGTGCATGCGGGATTCGGGAAGATAAATCGAAATTTTAGCTTCTTATCGCAATTTTCGACGGAGCGCTTATCAAAGGTCAAGAAAGCATTTCACTTTTTTTTTCCTCAGATGTCATTCACAAAATACGTGACTATAGTGATCACACTGATCAGGCAATAAGAAATTCCCGGACTTTTCTCGGTCAAATTTTTTTCCCCCGACCAATTTATAATTGTCTTTTTGTGATTTTTGAAAAAAAAATAAAGAAAATGGAATAAAAAGAAGATAAAGCAGAAAAAAGTCGATTTTTACCATAAAATACAAAAATTCCCAGTACTAAATGAAATTTCTGGATTTTTCCAGGTTTCCCTGATCAAGTAAAATTCCCGGGTTTTCCGGTTTCATGGAATAAAAAGAAGATAAAGCAGAAAAATGTAGACTTTTCAATAAAATACAAAAAGTTTCCAGTGTAAGGGGAGAAGAAGATCAAAAATAAATATTACGCATTTTATGATTCACCCCTTAAGACATTAAACATGAAATCACTTTGGAAGTCACTCAGTTTTACAAATATCAATGATAAATAATTTCCATGTGAATTTATCATTGTAAGTGAAAATTTTTCGCAAAATTTCCCTATGTATTTGTATGGAGGAGTGATCTCTTAATTTTATTTAAATCTTAATTATTATTAAAAGCAATGTGCGTATAATCGTATATTCTATCCAACACTTGCTTGATGGGCATCTCAGTTTCCCTCCCCCTTTCACTGCTCGAAAATCTAAGAGGGAAGGTGAAAGGAAGAAGAAAAGAAAAGGACAGATCGAGTTCGACCAAGTATAAAGTAGTCTTGTGTTAGTTAGATCCTCGTTGGTCCTGTTTATTTCACGAGGTCGCCTCGCTTTATTGCAAATCCGGTTTGCAACGCTTCGAGATGAGAAGCGGATGAAGGGTAGTGAAGGAGGAGGTGGTGAACGAGTGGGAGGGGAGGAGACAGAGGATGTCGAAAGAAAGAAGAAGAAGAGGAACAAGAACAAGAACAAGAAGAAGAAGGATTATTCATTAGAGTAGGATGAGAGATGCAGTTGTAGGAAAGGAAAGGATCGAAAGGTGGTGGGAATCTTTCTTCTTTCTTCCCTCAATCCCTCCAACCTCCCTCTTTGCTTGTGGTACCGGTATCATTCTATCTCTTTCTTCCCATGAAAAGTTGGATGAAGGTCGCAGATACCTTGCAGAAAAGTCAAATGCTTTTGATCTCTTTCACCCTCGGGCATCCAGTTTTTCTCCTGCAGAACTGTTTCAGAGGTAGCTATTGTGAATAATACAAGGAATAAAGCAAGGAATAAAGCGTACATGAAGAAGAAGGAACTCGTATAGGAAGAAAGAACTCTTGAAGCAGAGAACTCATTTTTCAAGCTAGAAGTTGGAGACCAAGCTAGAAGTCTTGGACCAAGAATTCGAAAGTTCTAATTAAAGTCTATGAGTAAATCAAATGAAATAAGTTGATGATTTCAAAGGGACAGAAACTGAGTATATAAGAATTGAGTTTATATGTCCAGTTCTATAGAACTGAACATGAAAAGGGAAGGGCAGTTCAACGACAGGAATCACTGCACTTTCTTCGTCATGGCTAGTAGGTTTACTGGTGTAGTACTGGTCTGATACCATCTCTTTTTCTGATCTTCTCTTGCCTTCTCTCTCTCTTTGATTTCCTCTCTCATCCTCTCTCATCTTCCGTTGTTTCAACGAAGCAGCTCAAGGAGTGTCGTTACTCGTAACTGAAGCAATGTTGGTGGTTATATGGCGATTCCGATGACGGTTGTGGTGGAGGTGACGAAGGTGGTGGGTAGATACCCAGTTTTCAAGGTTGCTTCTTGCAATTGCAACTCATACGGCCATACAAACATACAGTGCATATTAACATAGATACGCCTCTTTCAGTCGTTCTTCCATCCAATGGAATTCCTGCAGTTGAAAAAAGAAGCGTTTCCTTCGGAACCATGTTTCAAGTTCCAGAAATGAATATAAAGTCTAGTATATAGTACTTTATAGAGAATACGAGAGAGAATAACGATTATATACTTGAATAAAGCAAATGAGAGTTAATAAAGAGAGATATATGTATGAGAGACAATTTCATTGAAGAGTTCTGGAGGCATTTCTCTTTTTTCCTTTCTCTGGTGTCTCGATCTGTCTTTCAATTGCCATTCATCCATCCAGTCTTGCCACATCTTGGCGTTAATGCCAGATCAATGCTGCCCTCTCCTAGATGTTACACATTCGCGATGACATTTGCCGACGAACATTACTTGTAAAATAACTTACGTAAGTCGAAGTGTAATGCGCCTCTCTCGCGCAATGTCTCTTTTTCCATTGTTTCCAAGAGTGTTTCAGCACGAGCTCAAATGCCTATATACCGATATTCGAGCGACTCGAAAGTTCAATCATTAAAAGGCAATTGCGATAATTGCCTTAAGTCGCATTCGTTAAAGCTGATAAATTCCCTGACACGCGAGCGTATTACATTAAGCATTTCGTAACATTACAACGAGACGACGTGGCAATTAATGAATTATTACAATTCGCACTGTGTTAGCCAGGTATCGGGCCTTCGCTTTTATATGTAGTATATTCGAATTCATTCAGATACGAATGAGATTAACATTTATTTTTTTTATTTATGAGTTTCTGGAATACGTGTTTAACATTAGATGTTTTTGAATGTCAGCGATTACAGTTGATGATTCAAGATTTTCTCGGTTTCTGTTACAACTTTGCTAAAGATTTACGAATTTGTAAGATCGTTATTTAGAATGATATTTTATATTTAATGATATTTAGCCTGTGTTAACCAGCTTTAATAATCGCTGGAGTCTTATATTTATATTCTTCACAAATAAATGAGCATAGGTTACAAGCTTCTCTAGAAAATCTTTTACTCAGCTTCACCAATGATTTCACTGCCATATTAGCATCATACAAACATTTTTTTTTCCATGTAAAATAAAATGTTTAAAAGCATAAAATGTTTAAAAGCATAAAATGTTTAAACGCATAAAATGTTTAAATGCAGTAATGCTTCACATATTTTTTTATTATGGGGTAACATCCATTTTTCCACGTAATGCTCGACGTAATGTTTTAATGATCTTAATGATAAATAGGGAATTAAACAAATTGAAATGGCTTTAAGAAACTATATTATAAAAAAACAATATGCAGCCATAAACAGAATGCCATAAAATGCGTCTTATATTTCAATAGAATATAAATCATGTAAACGTTTATTAGATTTTACGATTATATACTGTAACTTCTTTCAGGAGATACGAAATATTGAACGCATATAAAATTTACAGCAATTGGCAAGATTTAAACACTATAAAAGAGACATTTAATATACTGCTTAATTTTATTTAAAAAATTTTTTATTTTTCGATCTTACTCGAAAATATATAGATATATCTAGGAAGTCTAGTATTTTTCCACCTCATTTTATTTTTGGATTAAGGCTGGTCCTTCGTAACTATAGGAAAGGTTTACACCGGACGTGACCAGCTTTTAAGTAATACATATAGGTTGCCGCCTGGACCGTAGATTTTAGAAAATTTCAAAGAATAGTATCTACTGTTTTCTAAAGCAATTTTTTTTGGCTGCGTGTTCAACAAAAGTGGTTCAGATCATAAATCTGCAGAGCCAGGAAATCCTAAACATTTGGTGAAATCTCTGTTTCGTGGAATACTTCAGAAAGAATTGGAGTACTTAAATTCAAGGACCTCACAGTTTCAGGATGGTGAAAAATAGAATATCCTAATACATGAACGTGAACATGAAAAGTTATTACTCAACCCAGTATAGATGGTAGGAAAAACAGTATTTTCTTTCACCTATTTTTTATTATGTCTTTTTGTCTAGAATGTTATGAGTGATACAGGGAAATAAGAGAGGTCAATTCAACCTTGGACGTGACTGATACTTTTAAACTAAAGCTGTAATTATACGTTTTTATAATCGGCGATTCATATAATGAAATGTGTAGATCATGATATGAGCAATATTTAATTTACGCAGTTAAAAATAATGTCACTTTTACTTTCATAGCCCTTTCATAATATCGTGATCATTCATTTTTTTCGTCTTCACAAGATAAACTCTATAATTCTATATACACTCTAATTATTCATTGATTCGAAATTTCTGCAATTATTTGAGTTTTTCAGGCTGTAATTTGTTCTTGAGAAAATTTTTTTCTGAGCAACTTAGAGTGGAAATACAGGCTTACTTCGCGACATTCCGAGAAAGAAAATGCAGAAGTGTGCGTGTTCACGCACTAAGAGCAGCGGTTTCATTTGATAGAAAAACGCGTGCCCCTGAATACCGCGCCTTTCAAGAACAGTGATCGTCCACAGAGCAAATTCTTGTGATCCTACGACGCTGCCCTGTCATTGGTCAATAAGGAAAATTGCCTAGATCAGCGCTAACTTCTAAGACATAATTATTTGCACTCAGAGATGATCGAAAACAAGTCTTTTTTCATTCTCTTTCAGGATCTCGGTGCAGAGGGGAGAAACGACATTAATCAGCCAATGAAATACCCTAAGGCACTCCTTCCTAGAAAAGCGACTATATCGATTGTTTGCTGTCTTTCCTTTCACGCCGAACGTTTCTAGGAATAGAATTTCCGCGCTCTATTTCGAGGTGACTGATTAATATAGAATTGATATTAGGTATGTTTTCAAATCTTAGAGCTTGCAAGCTTACAACGAGGGAAAAGTTTCTCTTCCTTGTTTCAAATTAAATCAAAGTTTAAGATTGTTTGGCACACAATTGATAAGAAATGAGTCGGTGATAGGATAAAAATAAAAAAATCTAGGGAATTTAGAAAGTTATCATATTGAAGTAGATATCTGCATTCTGAGATAATTTATAAAACTTAAAAATCCTAAACTATGAACAATAATATGAAAAATATGCAACATAAAGCTTTTGCATTAAATTTTCAATCGCTGTTGTCGTCCTCTTGTAAATCTGGACAATTTTCATCTTTTTCTGTTTGCCCTAAATCACTTGAGTTCTTAGAAATTCTGTAAAATTTCTTGAAAATCCATAAAATCGTTTAAATTTTCTTAAAACCCTTAAAATCTCTTAACAATCCTTAAAATCTTTGAATTCTTTATTAAATCTTTTGAAACCTCTTAATTGAAATACCTTCAAATTCATTGAAATATTTTTAAATACCTTTTGCTTGACATTGTTTAAAAATTCCTTAAAGTTCCTTAAAATAACTGAAAATTCTCCTAAGTCTTTTTTGAAATCCCATCAAATCTTTAGTAATTGTTCGGGAATTTCGTAGGTATTTAGTAGACACCCTGTTTCAAGAAAAATTAATGAACAATTCGGTCATTGTTTTCTCCTATATCTATATTATCATAACATATTCAGATAACATTCGTTTTTCATAATATGTTATTAATATTACGTAAGCTTTATATTTAGCATGGGCACGTCATCGGCTTGTTTATTTGATATTTTTTAATGACAGTGTGGCTGAACTATTTAAAAACACTGGTAAAATTTCTATTTCCGTGTCATCTAGAAATTCTAGACTTTGTATTTTTTATTTCCGCCGGACTAACATAAGACCAAGCCAAGGGCAAAATGAGTTTTAATTTCGCTAGACAGTCACGCAAAGGAACGTCAGTCATATAAGAATGCAGTCTATCTCTCAATCACGATCTTTCACCTGAGTCGCTGGAGCGCTGCAGATACAGTCTTGTGGCTATGTGGCGATAATTACGTAAGATCGTAATAGCATTATGTGAACGTTTTACACCCGATGCGTCGTACTATTGCAGTCTCAAGGTCTATACATTGTTGTTTGCACGTCGCGTTAACGCGATGCAGGGACGCATCTGTGGACCTTATTTTCCATCATATCAGTATCATTTTCTGATAAGGGCTCATCTACAAATTACGTGAAGCATTTTGCCGAAATTTGACACCCCTTTCCCTCTGTAAAACACCATCAGATTTTATTTGCCCTCCTTATTAAGTTACCATCCTAAAAGCTTATTAAGATTGAATTTTCTGTTGAGTGGACATGAGACTTCAATGAGATTCTTTTTAAAGCGATTAGAATCTTGATTTGAAAGAAATTCAACAAGATTTCAAAGAATTTAAGAGACTTAAAGAGATTTCAATACATTTCAAGAGTTTATATGTAAAGAAAAGGATTTCAAACGATTTCACAGGATTTCAATAAATTTCAGAAGATTTCAGGAGATTTAACAGATTTTAAAGAATTCAACATGGAAGAAAGAAAACGGCTGTTTATACCATTTAAAATACATAGTCAACTTACGCTCTGAATGCATTTTTTCGAGAATTCAGTAAGTTTTACTATTTAAAATGGTAATTTTTGCTAAAAAAATTGTAAACCTTACTATTTTTGTTTGCTCGTTTTAGTAAAACTTTTACTAAATTCCAGGAAAAATACGTTCAGAGCGTAAGTTTTGATGATTTTATAAAAATTCAGCTATTTCCTTTTTTCCGTGAAAAACAAAAGAAAAAGAAAAAAAATAGCTGAATTATTAATGGTGTCTCCTACATTTTTCCACAATGCACTCATTGCCAGTCATACACAAATATTAAATTCAACAGATTGAATCTGTAAAATTCACAGATTTATTCTATTAAATTTACAAATTTTCATCGCTCCAAATCAACAGATTTTATGAGCTGTAAATATAACAGATTTTTTCTGCTATATATGTTAGCAGATAACTCTAACAGAAGCATTTTTGTAAATTTTACAGATAGAGTTGTAAGATTAACAGATTTTATCTGTTACAATAGAAGAAATGTCTAACAGATCTGAATCTGCAATTTTAACAGATTCATTTTTCTGCGTGAAGTTTTACTATTTCAAATTGTAACTTTTACAAAGAAAATAGCAGGATTTACAATTTCCTTAGCAAAAATTAAAATTTTAAATAATAATAATAATAATAATATTCCAGGAAAAATGCGTTCAGAGCACATGTTGATTATTTTAAATGATAAAAGCCATTTTCTTTTTTCCATGAAAAAAAATTTTTGTTTTCAAATTTCTTGTTGACTTGAATTTTTTTAAATTCCTTACACTCAGAGAAAAAATTCGGTTGATTCAATAAAACAGTTTCTTTAACCTAGTTTGTTTGTTGCAACTAAAAAATTTGGTCAACGCAACTAAACATTTGGTTCCTTTGAAAAAACGCAACAATTTCATATGATCAATTCAAAGTAATTATTTGTTTGAGCATGTTTGGTTGATTCAACCAAATAAATGTGTTGAACGAAACATATTATTTATTAGAAAATGATTTGGTTAGTGTAAAAAAATGATTTGGTTGATTCAACCAAATAATTTCATTGACTAACTAAACATACCGACGCGACGCGTATGACGCGTATGCTGGTTGACGGCTCGAAAAGTGAATAGTATTTATTTAACAGTGTGTATTTCTATAAGTGTATTTATATAAGTGTATTTATATATATATATATATATATTACACGGAGAAAAATGGATAGTTAAACTGACTATCTGGAGTGTAAACTATAGGACAGCCTTCTAAGATAGTTAACCTGAAAATTTGTATATAAAATCTGAACATTATTAGGATAATAGACTTT
>CAJFCO010000086.1:2047057-2077640 GCA_904066015.1 Synergus gifuensis
TTGGAAATCTGTTCTAAAAATTAATAAACTCTTTTCTAATATCTCATAAAATTCACTGAAATATTATAATACTTTTCTCTGACTTCTCTGTGTCCGAAAGTCAGGCAAATACTGTTTTAAAATCTAAGAAAATAATTTTTTCCGTGTACTAAGTGGAAAGACGCTCTACCAATTGTTTTGAATGATACCTATGCCTGTTTCCTGAAACTGAAACCCACATTTAATTTTATTGATTGCCCTTCAGAAATTTGTTTTTCTTTATTTATACACCTGACAAAATAAACGAAACACTCAAGGCTGAAAATGAGCACTTATGTTAGACATAGACTCGGTTCACTTTTAACTTTAACTGCACATTTTCTAGAAAGAGCTGGTAAGGTCGTAGATACCATTTAAGGGATTATCGACAATAAGGTATTATACTGAAAAGATGTTCGATTGTTCGAAATATTTCAACCCAGAATGCAATATAGCGTTTCTCTTATTTGGTCTACTTCCCCCCCCCCCCTCTCTCTCTCTCTTACACCTTTCATTCTGTCTCTGATGCCCTTAGCTTTACGTAACACTAATCACGTCGAAGGCCAATTTCTAATCCCCTTGCGCCTCAAGGATAAGAGAAACACTACCAGGTCCTTGCCAGATGAATGCCTAAAAGAAAAATCTACCAAAAAAAAAATGTTCGAACAAATTTTTTCCGCATCTGGGAAAGACCGTTAGGTCTCAGAAGAACGCAATTCCTTATTTCCTCCCGACAAAAAAAAGGGAAAAGGAACAGAATTGGGCAACTCTTATGACTTCTATGAGTCTGGATCATTTGTCGGAAAAGATGTTGGAAGTACAAAAAAGGGTCTGAAAGGATTACAGCAAGGAACTCGTAATCTTGTATTTGTGAAGGGTAGAATAATTTTCACAAGATAGAAACTACTATTTCTTTCAATATCCGGCTTACGTCTACATTTCGGATCGTTGTAAAGGATCATAAAGTCATAATGCTTTGGTTGAGCGAGCGTCCCTGAAAGGGTTGTTCATATTTCCTCGGTTTTCTCCTAACTAGATTTTTTGTAGGTCCTCTTGCGAAAATCGAGATCGAAATCTTAAGTAGGCAGAACTTGGGCGTTCCGAAGATTACAGGATTTATCATTGGCTTTAAAAGTTTGGGCATCACTTGGAAAAAGCTATTAGAATGTCTGGAAAAGCTAGTAAAAATTCTGAAGAATTATTTACCTACTGGCAAGTCACATTTCCCTCTCCTGGTCACTTTTTTAATCTAAAAAAATGGATTTCGTTAGATTTCTCCACGCAATATAATTTTAATACTGAACGATTGGAAAATCGTTTGAAATTATATATAAAAGAAATTCTATTCTTGGGGAAGACATATTTTAACAGAATTAGGAAGCCATTTAATGGAAATCATTTAAGAATATCAGATTATTTTTTGATTAAATAGAATGAAATGTAAAATTAGTGTCTAACACTCGAACTTGGAGGCCTTTCACACTGCAAATGTGTGCTGCACATGATCATAGAGTCTCTAGCTATTTCAAATCTCGCCTCGAAGTGAAATGAGAGCAAGGTCCGGAGAATTAGGAAGAAGCTGCTAAGGTGCAATAGGTGGCTTCTGGCCAACCGTTGGCCAAGTGACTGATTTAAGTAGGAAAATAGATCGAGAACTTTGGCCAATAAAGCGAGTCTCGCGTCCCTTTTACTTCTATCGAAATATCTACGATGACCTCAACACCGAAAGTATTAAGCTCTTTATTTATCTCCAAAAAATGTTTAATCGTTAAACTTTTTTTCTTCCAATCTTTCATTTTAGATTTAAACGTTTAAATCAGAAATTCCTGAACTAATGAAGATTCTTGTCACAATATTGGTCCATTAAGAAAATTGTGTTTTATGATCTTTTTATTTAAGTAACTTATAGGTGATAATTCATGAAATGCTTATTTTGAGTTGAAGTTTCAGAATAAAAACATATAAAAAAAAGTTCCTAAAACCCAAAATTTTAATTTAGTCACTAGCAGAATATTAAAGAGATTTCAAGGTATTTGATGTAAATAAATACCTTATAAAGGTATAAAAAAGGATAAATGGATAAAAGGATTTCGAGATATTTACAGTGATTTTAGGGATTTAAAGGGATTCAAAACATTTTAATTTAATTTTAAGTATTTTGAAGAAATTTGAAGATTTCAAGATATTTTAAGAGATTTTTATGAACTTCAATGAATTTTGAAATATTTTAAACTGATTTTTTGGTTACATTTGTTTATTTTTTATTTATTTATAGATTTTATAGTTTATTTAACAGATTTTAGAAACTAGACAAGGACTTCAAAGGATTATAAAAGAACTTCCAGGTATTCTTTGAAATTCTCTGGGTTTCTAATGATTTCAAGAGGTTTTCAATAATTTTAAGTGATTTTTTAAGAAATTTTGATTATTTAAAGTGATTTTAAAGGCCTGTAATGAAATTTTAAAGAATTTCACAAGATTTTAATAATTTATAAAAGATTTTGTAGAATTTTAAGGAATTTTAAGATTTTTCTATGAATTTCAAAAGATTTCAGCGAACTCTAAGGGATTTCAATAAGTTTCCAATATTTTCAAGACATTTTGATGCATTTTAAGGGATTTTAAAGTTCTTCGTAGAATTTTGAAATATTTCAAGAGATTTTTAGGAATTTTAAAAGATTTTGCAGTTTTTTGAGGTATTTAAAGAATTTTAAACGATTTAGAGCTATTTAAAAAGAATTAGTGAAAATTAAAGAGTTTTTATAAAATATTAACAAATTGGAAGATTTCCAAGATTGTCGTAAAGAGAGATTTTTACGAATTTTAAGTGTTGTGAAGTGATTTTCAATTTCAAAAGATTTAAAGTGATATTATACGAAATTTTTCAAAAATTTCACTACTATTTTTACTGAAAATTTTTTCGCACTTTTAATACTTTTCTGTCAGGGTAATATGTCTGAAAGTCAAGGAAAAGTTCGGGAAATGAAGAAATTGAATCTTGTGGCCACGTTATGAAATTCCTTATAATTACTTAAAATCACTTGAAATCTCTTAAATCCCATGCTAGTAAATAAATAAAAATAAAATGGTTTTGGGAACTCTCTAAAATATTCTTAATCCAATAAATGTAAAAAAAATAAAAAAAATATTTGTCAAACACTTCTGAAACTTCAAACCAACGAAATGCTAAAAACTATATTTAAAGAAAAATCATTTGTAAAATTGCATAAACGTATTTAAATATCGTGCTGTAATGTGTTGTAAAATCACCAGAAATTTGAATTCGATGCAAGTTTTATCGTATTTGGTAACGAAGTGCATTTGACGGGAGAACTTCCTTGCAGAGAGGCAGGAAGCTTTCCTCTCGAGGGACACCTTCACCTGGAAGGTTGGTTAACGACGTTTTACTTTCAATTTCATTTCGTCGACACTCGCCTCAGCTTTACGTAATACCAGAGTCGACCTAACAGAGAGTCGTGTCGAAATAACAGTGGCCACTCTCATTATTTACCTTTGCTTGCCACTGCCTTATTCTTTCTTTTCATTTATATGTATAGCCCCCCTCGATTTCAATTCATTGAGAATATCAAAGTATTCAAGATTCAAGAAGAATTTTATCGCAAGAGAAAAGGTGAACAAGTCCTTCGTATCATTTTTAGACATGATTCGTCAAGTCTTGATCTCGTTGCGACGAATTTAAGGTCGACCTCGAATCCATTTGATCCGAGAAACTCGGTTCGTCAGCGCAACTTCAACAAACGACATTTGTATAGGTGTGCGCTACACTTTTAGGAAAGTGGGACAGAGGGTCGGTGAGTGCTGTGATAAAGGTTTCCCCGAGACTAGTTTCCGGCCGGCGATTAACTCATTAAATGCCACTTAGGGAAGTGTGATAAACACGATAAGCGAGGCGATATAAGTCCATAATTAATACACTTTTCTTTTCATAATTGAAAGATGCCATTTTTTTTGTTTGTTTATAGCAGGTTGTCTCTGTGCGAATCCAGAATTTATTTGAATTAAATAAAATTTATTTAATTCAAAGAAATTTTTTCTTTGGCCCTATATCAAAGAAATGTTTATTTGATTCAAAGAAACTTTTTTCTGGGTGCGGGAAATAAAGGAAAATCGGGAATTGTCCTTGATTTTACATTTGATTCGGGAATTATCTGCGAATTTCGTGGGCAAAATTTAGTAGACACCCTAGATGTGTACCATATAACACAAAAGGAAGATAGGAAAGAAATCACTTGATAAGTAGTGGCTCAATATTTCATTAATGCGCTAATACTAATCCTTGTTGAAACAATAAATTTAGAAATTTAAATCATCGCAATAATTTAAAAGATTACATCACGCCTGCGTGTACTATTACTACAATCTGAACCTAAACCTTGAACTTCTAGCTAATACATGTTTTTTTAATCTGAATTTATTTATTTCCTTTTTGTAAAGCAGTTTAGACCATACATCAAATGCTACCAGACATAAGAAAAAAATGCTTGATTATTCTATTTAGACCATGAACTCTAAGCCCTGCGCCTATAGATTAAAATATTATCGTGTCTTTCTCTGCATAAATAGTAGACAATATTATTTCCATTAATAGAGTATTAAATTTATTCGTCCATCTTTTTGGGATGACTAGATCAGCAAAACTGAAGTGGCTTTTCGTCCAGCTTTTTAGCAGGTAAAAAGGTGATTTTCCAGAAAAAAAGAAATAAATCAAATAATTTTGCATAGATATACAGAGTGGCCACAAGATTCAATTTTTTTATTTCCCTGACAGAAAAGTATATCCCCTAAACATTTCTGTATTAAAAAATGCCTACCAGATATTGGGAATTGTTACAAAAAAATGTTTAAGTGAATTTTAAATTATAGATGTTTATTCGGAAAAAAAATTATATGAAATGAACATTCGGATAAATGAAAATTATAACAGATAGTACATAGTTCGGAAAAATAAAATTCGAAAATATAAAAATTATATCAAATTGCTATTCTGTCAATAGATTTTCGGTAAAATAAATGTGAAGGAAAATACAGAATTTGGGGTAAATTCAAGCGCCCCAAAAAATACCGGGTAAATTTCTGCTAGTGTCACAATAAAGGTCAGCACGTGGAACCTTTCACCGACTGAAACATATGTTCCTGGTTCACCTTCTCGAAGTAGTGTTACGTATTCCCCATTCAACAGAACAAAAAGTCGTGAATAGTTCTATTTCCATCACAAAGCTTTATCACTTGTGGTGATTACCGATCCCCAAGAGAGTGGAACGATTCGAAATGCATAGAGTAAAGTGGAGGGGTGTGTGGGTTAAAGGGGGTAGGGTGTGGGGGACAGTCGTGGGACAAAGGGACCATTTGTTCCGGAATCAAGCAAACTTCTCTAGCACGACTAGCGCCTATTATCAACGTAATGCTTACACACGTCGCAAAACAGGAAAGGAGCCACTGCCCTGGCAAAAAGTAAAAAGAGTTGGCAAAATGGGAAAATAAGAAAAAAAAAATGAGAGGAAGAAAGAGGCATCTATGTGAAGGAAGACATGGTGGAAGAAGAGGTCACTTCTCCTCCCACATATTATGTTTGTGTTGCAATCGCTATGCTCTAGCAGCCACTGTCGCAACTCCCTCGCATGGGCATATATGAACCGCACAATCTGTTTAATGTATACGTACACGTTTGAAATTGCAAGAGTGTGTAATGTGCGTGCGCTCTTTACGCGTAAACATGTGCTTGCCTACGCATCTATTTATACCTCGATTTATACATGAGAATGAGGGGAAGACTCTGTGAGAAAGAGGGAAAATTGATGATGACAAGATATAAAAGAGAATGGGAAAGTGTTATCTCAATTTTTTTTACAAATGTCAATAGATTTGTGTCAGTTTGTTGGTTTAGGTGATAGTAATACTATTTATCAAGCATTTAATCGCGCAAACAAAGAAAAATTGTTGAGAAAGATGTTGGAATTCCGATGACAGTATGATTGAATCATTTAATCATTATATATGTGTACAAGACATTTTAGGCCAATTTTTGTTACAACTGGCATAACATTTTTGAATATTTTCTTTTGAGGCTAAAAATTCTTAATTCTTTTTATGTATTGCAGGTTTAGTAATCTCTCAGATGCAAATATTGGTCTCGAAATAATTTTTAAGTATATAATTCGTGTGAGAATTTTTCTGATTTGAAAATGATGTTTCTATAAAATACGAGATAAAATATTTTTTTTTTTTTTAGATGCATGTGAATGTAAGTCAATTAAAATTGAATTCTGGAGTGTCTTGAAAATATTCGCTGGAAGAAAGCGGAGGGATGTCTTGACAACTTTTTTCCCTCGACACCGTTTCCGGTGTTGACCCATTTTATCCGTTGCACAAACGCAACGTGACATATGCGTAAGCTGGTGTGTATTTATAATCGAGAAGGTCACGAAGAAAGCGCCAGGCCCCATTCTTTCGAAATCATCTTCGTCGGCGACCTATTTAAGAGTTTTTTCGTCACCATTTCCAACACTGACCTACTTTGAATAGACTGTTCACAATTACTAATAAAGAAGCGCGCCTTCATTACAGTTTATTTTATAATGACTGCTCTGCTCGCGATAGTCAAGTCGAGGACATACATTCATATCTCGAGGCCTTTACACTATCAGAATCTCGTAATTCGAAATTTTTTGACCATTTCGAATCTCTAATCGTACGCTGAAAGCTAAATATATAAAACACGATATTTCCGTTCATATCAAAATTGTTTGCTATTTTGCACAACATATATCGTTTTTAATCTTCTAAAAATTTCTTATAGCATTATTCTATCCTATCAGTTTCATTGATTCTATTTTTTATATCATAGACAGAAATGTATTGTAATGTAAACCACAAGAATGGAAGTTGAGATTCTTTCTATTATTTAAGAGAATATTATTTATTTATAATATACTAGCTGAAATTTAACCACAGCGTAAGACAGTAAGGAATTGCAAGGGATTTTAAGAGAGTTTAAGGAATTTCAAGTCATTTTTAAAAGAGTTATAAAAACAAGAATTTTCCAGACATTTCCACAGCTTTCAAGACGTTTTAAAGGATTTCATGAGTTTTTAATAAATTTCAAGGGATTTCAGGGTATATAAAAAGATTTTTCAAGATGTTTCAAGACATTTCAAGAGATTTTAAGGAATTTCAAAGAATTTTAAAAAGTTTTCAAAGAATTTTAATAAATTGAAATTAATTCCAAGGGATTTTGAAATATTTTTAATGATTTCAAGATATTTTTAGAGATTTTAATATATTTCAAGAGATTTTAAGAAATTTAAAAAAACCAAAGGATTTTGAGGGATTTCATTTGATTTACAAAATTGCTAGTTATTTCAATTGCATCTTTAAAAAATTCACATAACAAAAGTACCAGGGTCACTTTAAAAGTTTTGTCAATAGGAATATTTTAAGTGTGGCACGTTGATTACGCATATTATATGTATTTTTAAAATTTGATGTTTCTATAAACGACAGCAAAAATCAGAACGCAAAATATTAATTTCTTTGTTTCAGGCATCATTCAAAATTTATCAGGTTTGTATGAAAAAAATAAATCCATTTCTTTTAACACATCACTTGATAAATTTTAAAAGATGCCTGAAGCAAACAAATATTTTTTCGTTATGATTTTTGATATTGTCTATAGAAACATGAAATTAAAAAAAAATATGTGTAATCCATACCTGGCACACCTAAAATATTCCTATTGACAAAATTTTGTATATCAAGGATACACAGACATTCAGCTTTACATTATATATAAATTTTGAAAAAATTGTAAAGTGAGTTAAAGTTCTTGTTCATTTGAAATATCATTTAGATATTCAATTATTAAATTATTTAACTTTCAGGGAAAAACAAAGCTACATTCGAGGATGCGATATTCACATATCAGACGGTCGGAAGAAAAAGAGAAAGGTGAAACAAGTCGCGGTCTCCTGATTGATGGAAAATAATAAAAAGTGTTAGATAACAATAACAATAACAATATCGTACAATGTGCATATTCACACAATAGAAAGATGAGTTACGCAAGTCTGTAATGTTCATAATAAGTCTTTTATACTCATCATTTTCTATCGTTTCAAATAATATTAACGGAAAAATATGATGCAATATTTTAAATGCATTGTCATTTTACTTTTATGACTATATATTGTACAGTATACACTGTTTGCCTAATAAAGGCATAATTTAATTTAGTTTGGCATGAAGGCTAGATATTTCTGCACTTCCGGTAAAAGCTAAATGAATATTTACAAAGTGTGTGCAAAACATATATTGAAGGTGCGAGTTTCGCATGATGATGATTCAGTACGAAAAGAGAAATATTCTTTTACATGAATTTATTAGTGAAGTTAACTCTTCTTTCTAACACAATCTTTAACTACATGTCTAAACCCATAAAATCGAGTTATATAATTTATTATGAACGGGCAAAGGATTTGTGTTTATGTAAAACCGGGCTGAATTTTCTTTTCTGAAGATTTCAAAAGCAAAAGGTTGAGTTACGCCGCCGGCCCTCCTGACCTCTTTTTCGAAGAAAGGAGATTCGATTTTGAAAATGTTGACCAAGTAGCGGAACGGAATGGCGTTAGTGCGAATAGGCTTGCAGAAAAGTTGAAACGGATCTCTCTGTCAAAATAGGTCCAGTGCCGTAACCAGAATCGTGTCCTTTGTTTTCCAAGCATTGAAAAAAGACACACGATTTTTGTTACGGCCTTGAGTGCGTGACAACAAGAGAAAGATTTAAAGATATAGAAAGGTATAGAAAGGTGAAAATAAAACGTAAATAGGTTGTAAATCAAGAGCGCGTGGCTCTGCAGTGACGCCTCAGGTCACAGAAGCTGCGACAATGGGTTTTCGGGCTTGCCATGACCCTGGTCCCTAGGGGGCTAATTGTGTTTGGGGTAAACAGATGAAAAATGCAAATATTCAGGTGCCCGATTTATTTTCGGCACGCTTTTCAGATTATGTAGAAAAGTGTACCGTTCTTACCTAACGTGTAACCCTTTGACAGAAATTCAGAAAACATTCTAAACAAAACTGCGACCTTGCACTTATTTTTGTCAGTGAATGAATTATTTTTAATTAATTCATAATTCCTTCCTTGATGAAATGAGGAATCAAAAAAAGTTCTTATTAAATTTAACTTTAAAAAAAAATTTTTGACTTGGTTTTTTTTATTCAACATACAAATACTTTTATATTAAAAGAAAATTAACTTGGTTTTAAGAAATGACGTCACGCAGTTTCTTGCATTTAAAAAAATTATTTTTCTAAATGATTTGTTTGATTTAAAACAAAATTCTATCGATTCAAGAAAATTATTAGGTACAAAAAGGAATAATTTCTCTTAAAAGAAAAGTTTTGGCAATTTTTAAACAAAAATTTCGGGAATTTTTAATGCCGGGTTTTAATTTCGTGAATATTTAACTTCAGACATTTTAAAATCCATGAATTTGAAGGAAATAATTTCGTGAATTTAAAATTTCGATGATTTTCGATTTCGGGAATTATAAATTTCGGTAAATTTACGTGATCCCGTTCTTTAAGCGCTGAATCCAATTTGATTTTGCGCAATCGATCAAAAATAATTTTCTCGTCGAAAAATAATAATATATTTTACACTTGCCCCAATAAATCAGAAAATCTTATTAAAAGCCGCGTGCGTGTATTCCAGCATGGTGTTATATGATATAAGCGCATATAATGCATCGGTTAAAGGAGATTGTGGGGCAGGCGTGAGCTAATATAACGGGGAAAGCATTGCTCACTTTCACCGTTCACAAACTCTTACTAGGTACATACATTGTAATAAGCGCATTGGGTCCTCTGCTCTCGCTTTTATGCTTTTTTTTTTATTTATACGTAAGCATGCGTTTCGCTCTTATTTCCGATTTAACATCATCACATAAGATGCTCTAAACGATCGCTTCATATTTACCATTCACTCATGATGTACTTTTCTTCTCTGCTAACTATAATTACAAATCAAGTAAATTAAGTATCTTTACCTTAAACAAACAATTTCAGCGGTTACATGAAGGATTTTGATGGAGAGAAATGAAAGTGAAAATTTATCTTTCAGTTAAGAAATCCAGTGAAAGTAAAATTAGAGCACGTTCATGTGAAATTGCTGCAAGAATGAAGCTGTGACCTTGACTGAAAATAGCGGGCAAAATTGCTGAACTTGGTTAAATTGAAAACATTATGAGGAAAATTGAATTTTTTTCATATGAGTTCAGATTAATTAATTATCAATTTGCGAACTATGCACAATCTTAATTTAATTTCAAATATATTTTTAAATATAATTTGTGCGTATTATAATTGGAAACTTTTGGATATGTTTGTGAAGTTCTGTTCTGTTCAAAAGACGCTAATTCGAGATTATGTAACGATTTGTAGAAATTCGTATGTCAACAGCGGTCGTAAAAGTAACTTTTCACCTTCCGTATTTGTCGGCATCCGTTTGGTTTGATGTGCGGGTTATTATTTTGGACGACTCGCATGATGAATCGTTATTGCGATGTGTTCCACCGTACCGGTCGCTTTCTAACTTCTAACGTTTTTCGAGGATCACACGAGGGCAATAAATACAAGACGAATTCAATTAAGATTTTCATTTCCTTCACAGATTCGTATTTCAGTCATTTTTTTTTATGGAACACTTTTCACATTGCGCAAAAATATTCTTGCTTCTTGAAGGCAAAATTTATATTAATTTAAAAAAGCTACATTGAAAAATCACATAAAACTGCGAGATAAATCAGTGTATCAGGAACATGTTATGAAAACAACTATCTTTTCACCAAACATTTGTATATATAGATACCAAAAGTTTCGTAACCACTTGAGTGCGCGACAATAATTAAATTTAAGGAAAACAAGAAATAAAACGAATGAAACGAAAGTAGAAACGAACGAGAAGAACGAGAATACCGCAAATGAAGCCAAGTTAAAAAATATGGGTCACAATCATTTTTTGAGAAAGAAATTAATCAAAATTAGAATTAATTAATTAACTTGTCCGAGGGATATATTAATATCTCTATGTAGTAAAAATAATTTTATTGCATCATTAATTATATTTCGATTGCAATAAAGTCGTTCTTATATAATATTGCAAAGTATCAAGTATTTTCCGCTTTTTCTAGGAAATTAAGAGATGCAGAACAATTAAATATACAATTGATTCGAAGAAAAACTCTTCAACGTAGGAAAATTGAGTCACGTGGCTAACCTTAACCATTTCCGATCATTAGTGAAATATAATGCAAAAATGACAATGTTCAGTAGACACCACACGAAAGTAAGTCAATGTTACATGCAAATTGAAAAACTCAACACGTCAAAGTTACAAAAAGTATCTCTTTACAGTTTTTCTTCAGTTTAAACTATGTTAAAACTATGTTTAAACTATATAAAAGTCATATGAGAAAACGCAATAAAATCATAACGGATTTAAGAATTTTTTCTTTCACAGTTTCTGGCCAAAGAAAACATAACAAAAAAAGAAAGACAAGGAGATTGCGTAAGGTGAACAGAACAATTTTTTTGCGTGGGTTATTCCTTCCGGGAACATTCTATATTTATAATATTATATTTATAATATTATATTTATGTTTTAAAAAACGAGGAAAAACACGATTTTGGAATTATCAGATATTTCTCTCTTCTTTGGCTCTTAATTTTAATATCTACAACTATTTCTTCATTTAAAAATCCACAAACTATTATTTTTCGCAACGTCGCTTCTCTTGTTTATAAAACATGAAAACTATCTGTAACATTGAGCGAGTGTTGTTTATTTCACGAGAAGGAAACCACTTTGTCAGTTTTAAGGTCCAGGTGTCTCATATAAGTGAGTTTCTGGCATCTAAATGTCACACAACTTGTTTCTCAGCCCCCATTTATCATATAGTTGACTTGGTGCATGATTTTCCAGAAAAATAAGGTCCTCTGGTGTTTTCATTGGGAGAGCACCTTCAGGACAATATTTCTCTCCGATTTGGTTTAAAATACATTTATTATACAACAACTTATATATATATTTACATCAAGTTTTACAGCACTTGTATTAAGGCTGGTCGAAAATAGCAATTCTGTAAATTTCTTCTATTTCATTATTATTTTTTTTTATAAAATTGTGAAAAGGGAGTAAAATTGTGGAAATTGAGGGAGTAAAAGGTAAAATTGATTTGATTATTTAAGAAAAGATAACATCGACGCTCTTAAAGCTTAAACCTCGGCTTAAACTCTTAAACTCTTGAAGCCAAGTGAAGTTAAGGCATAAGGCCTTTGACTCCTTGGAGCCTTACCGCTCTCGCAGGTATCTACCTTTACGATACGTAAAGTAAGGCGGGCACTTTCGAATTGCATAACGACAGTGCCCGCGCCTTCATTCGATTATGTCAGTAAGAAAGCTGCTTGGGAAATGTAGGTAGGTTCACGACTGCTGACTGTTCACTCTACATGCGACTCATTGCGTGCACATACGAGAGACTCGCTGGCAAATCTCGATGTCGATTTGCCCGCTTGTCTTCGGTCTTTGGTTATAAATAAACACTGCAGTTTATCGTGGGGTACCCGGTTAACTACTGTTCGTTTCATACTGTTTATTAGTATAAATATTACAGGCGCGCTACAGCGCGCGGTAAACATTGCGTGGACAATTATTAATGTTCAAATATATAAAAGAAGATCAAAAATTACACGATTTCAACTTGAAATTCAAGAATTTCGAGTCCTTCGAATAATACTGGTTTTAATTTAAACAAGATTATCGATTACATGAAATTAATGAAATGTTTATGAAAAATTTTCCAGAATTTTTATGAGCTTCCTGTAGAATTCCTAATAATATAAAACTTGCGAGACAGAGAGGGAGTTTTGATTTCGTAAACCGGTCCTGACGTGTCGCTTTGTAGAAAGCGAACTTTTTTTTACGAGACTCGCTCAATAATTTGGAAATCGTATCGATCCCTCGATTGCGACCACCGTGTCTAAGTACCGCATTAGGCGTTGATCGATTTCGTCAAAAATTTTACCGTATCCACTAATCAAGTTATGTGCCGAGGACTTTGAGTCATACAAATTCAATAATAATTATAATTACATACAATTATTTTTTACTCGATGATTTCCATAGCTCTCGCACAAATTCGTGAAACTGGATTTATTAAGAGTCTTTCTACCTGACCACGAACTGTGTTTTTCATACTTTATCTCGCACTCTTGTTAAATGTAATTGGTGCCATTATCTGTGCAATGCACACTTTCATGAGGGTATGAAGAACATTTTTCGTGCAATAGTTAGCTCACACCGTAATTTCTCGTATTTAATGAACGAATCATCATTGCAGAATAAATTATGAAAATGCGGCATTGCGAAGTTGATATTATGTATATTTCTGAATATTATTAATTTGAATAATTTGGATTAAAATAACTGTTTTTTAAAGGGATATGTACACTGTCAAAAATTTCTTCGGTAATTTTCCCTAAAATTGGCGGGACGCTGATTTTCGCAAATTTTCTGGATTTTTCACAAATATTTTGTAGAGAAAATTTCCGAAACGCTCTTGGGGAATATTAATTCACATTTTTTAAATTTTCCCAAAGATTTCACAGCGGGCACGAAATTTAAAGACGTTTTTAGGACGTATTTGGAACTATTGGATGTTTTTTGGACAGCTTTTTTGATTTGATTTAGGACGTTTTTTGGACGTTTTAAACACGTTTTTTAAATTAAAAAAATGTTTTTACAACGTCCTAAAAAGCGTCCTAAGTCAAGCCAAAAACTGTCCAAAAGACATTCAATGTTCAAAATACGCCCTGAAAACGTCTTTGGAACATTGTACATTTTAAAAACGTTATTTGGCCTGACTTAGGACATTTTAAGGACATTCTAAAAAAGCTTCTAGGGAATATTACTCTACAGTTTGTAAAATTTTCACAATATTTGTTGGGAAAAGTTCCCGAAACGCTTTTAAAAGGGATTGGCATTGCATGAATTTTTGTGACACGGTTGGGGGGGGGGGTTAAAAATTGCCCAAAAAAGTTAGGTCATTTAAAGAGGATGAAATTTTTTCATTCACAAAGATTTAATTCCCTAATTTTCCAATAAATTATTTTTCTAAACATAAATGTGAAATAAACCTTAAGAAATTGTTGGTAAATTTCCCGAATTTTCTTACAGTACATTTCGTAGTTTATAGCCAAAAAAATTATGTCAACTTTCTAATTGTCAAAATCTGTCGAAAATGGAGTATTTTTTTTCGAGTATTATTTTTTAAATACTGTATTTTTCTACTGATTACATTATATTTTTGAATTCGTTAAAAGTCCTTGAAACTACTTAATATCGGATAAAGTATCGTAAAATCCCTTAAAGTTACATAAAATCCTTTGAAATTTCTTAAAAGTTTCTAAAATTACTTAATACCCCATTAAATCTCACTAAATTCCTTTAAATTTCCTACAATCACATAATTTTCCTTAAAGTTAATTAAAATTCCATGAAATCTCGCTGAATTTCTTTGAATTTCTTTAGATCCTATAAAATACCAATAATTCTTTTAAAATTCCTTATAATTTATGCAAATCGCAATAAATTAAAAACTTTTACAACGGCAATTGTTTGAGGATAATTTCATATTTTCAAATTCGACACATTGACACAATTCGCGCAATTTCCAATTTTAATAAAAATCAAAAATTCCTAATTTTCCTGAACCTTCGATGAGTGAAGAGTTAGTTCCCTTTTTTGGTGTCACCGTGGCAAGATTTCACTTATTTTTGTCCGCCATTGAATCACGTTGGAAATGGCAAGGAGTTGGAAGCCTGAATATTAGGCAATCTAATGCGTCCAAGGCTAGTTGAGCCTTGAGCCTCTCTGTACAAGCGACTGTTCAGTCTGAGGCCCGACTCATAAAGTCTGTAACTACTTAGGGCCATTCTTCTATATATATATGTACCTATATATCTTTTAGTCATATTACAGTCATATTATAATTTCTATCGAATACTTGCCTATTGCAAAGTGTTTTAATGGGCATTCGAAAGGTTCTACCGTCGTTCAAATCCATATCTCGATCAATCACGGTCCTCGGGTTGAAAAGGTCCAGGTGATAAAACGCACTGATAAATTCGGATACACGCATCGACTTGACGACGTCTCAAATGAGAAAGCTTATTCTAATACAAGAATAATAGTCGTTGCAAAATGACTAACCATTGTCTAGAATTATTGATTTGAAGTAATAAGAGAGATTAAAGAAACATGGTTTGAAAAATGGGACTCCATTTTTCAATTCGGAATAATGCGCATATCGAGAAAATTTTAGAAGGGAATAAGTAAAATTTAATCAATTTTATTAAAGAACTAGCAGAAATTGATAATATATAGATTGATTTAAAAGAATTTCAAGGAATTCTAAGATCAGGAAAATCATGAAAATTTCAGAAAAATGTATGTCTTTGCAGTAACATATGAAGAAAATGGAGGCGACTAAGGAACCTTTGACTTCGCCGTCATTATTCTCTCTAAATTAATAATTAATTCCTCGGTTAATATTTTTTCTTATAACATTTTCATGTTTTTAATGTATTCTATAAGTCACGGCAGACGAGTCGCAACGTGGGAATCGGTTTGACATTTCGATAGGATCGTGTTAGTCAAAGAGAAAGTTCGATGTATTGTAAATCGCGACAATCTACCGTGTGTGAGTACTTGCATTATAATACGAGCTTTTAAAAATTAAAGATTACCGATTTCGACATTAGCTTTGTCCAAAACCTTTTGTTAGATGACTTTTTATAAAAAGTCTAATAGAGTATTCATGTGCTTTTAAAATATACCTAAAAGCCTTTTCATAGTGTAAATTTACTAGCTGATTTGTGCGAATAATAGCAGTAAACTATCTCATAATTATTATAGTAACAACATAGTAATAACACTTGTCGACGGAAACGGAATATAACACGTCAAAATTATATCCCACATTATATTTTAATACTTTGCGGTCGAGATAAATTCCCACAACCTTTTCCTTATAAGTAGAAATACTTTTTGTATTGAAAAGTTTTATAAATTAATACTTGTTTTTTCTTTACTCTTTACGACTAGAATAATCTTGTTATTCTTAAGTATTAAATTCTTCTTTAATTATTAAGACACTTGTTGCAAATTAAACTCTTAATTTTCCAAATATTATGGAAGAATCATTTTATATTTTATGGATCACTAATCCGCACTAGAACTAGATTATAAAAATTATAAAATGTTGGATCAGATTGAAGTTAATGATCACATATATGATATTTCCACTTGAAGTGCATTTGAAAAGCCTCATAAAAAGCATGCGTGAACTATTGCCGATGTAACTTGTATCTATATGCAAGAACACATATAAGTTGAGGCGAGAAAAGTGATGTAGAGCAAACATTGAGGCATCCTTTGTAAGGCGAATATCTGCATCTTTACAACAGTCGTTTGGTGTACTCGTTAGTTGATGCGATGAAAGGACGTCCCAGATAATGATGGCAACCGAGACTCGACGTAACTCAAAGTCTACGGTGTTATGTCACCCGATGTAAAACTGTCGCAAGTACATACCTGTACAAGTGTACATAGGTAATTTACATTAGCCATCAGCTTCAGAAAAGTTTAAAAAATTTCATACCATTTTTTCTTTCCATTTTGAAAGAAAAAGTTGTACAATACTTAAAGTCTTTAAAATTCCTTAAAATACAAATAAATATCGTGAAAGTCCTTTAGATTTCGTAAAATATATTGAAATTTTTTAAAATCATATATGAAGTCTCGTAAAACACCTGTGCAGAAATTTAAATGGGGTCCTAGCCAGTTTCCCCTAATTTTAATGTGATCTTGATAAGGAAAGTTGGAAACTGGTCAATACCCCATCAAGATTAAAAAACTATTCTGAATACATTATTTGCAATATTCGATTACTTAACTAGTTGATTTTCTAAAAAAGTATTTTAAATTGAATTAATTAATTAAATTATTTCCAGTAAAAATCTTTTTAAATCCTTTGATATCAAATCTTTTGAAATCTCTCTAACATTCCATAAAACCCGAAAAAATTTCATGAAATCCCACAAAATATCGTAAAATTTCTTCAAATTTTCTAAAATCCAAATAAATGTTTTAAAATCCTTGAAATTATTTAAAATTACTCAAAATCCCATGAAATCTTGTTAAAACCCTTAAATCTCAAAATCTTTGCATAATTTGATATAATCAAATGTACTTGCTCTGAAATTAAAGAAATTTTTATTTAAGGATTCTAAATTGGTTTTTAAAATGAATTTTAAATTGGAATCATGTAATTTTTATATTTTCTCAGTTTGAGCATTGATTATTTTTCATTTTTTTAGTTTAATTATTACTAGTACTATAATATTGTAATTGGGCAGTATGCACACATGGAATTGTTTAAACTTTTCGTTCGATCGCCAAAAAGTTCAGCAGCGCTCAACAGAGGAATTCCATTATCATGATTTTCAAGTATGAAAAATACAATTTAAATAAGTATACATCAAAAAAGTGAATATAAAACATTTCAGGGAATGTAAAATATGAAAAGTAACTCATGTTGAAGTAAACGTCGATATTAAAAGAAATTGGTTCACCGTGACGCCAACGCACGGTATTGAGACGGGGTAAAGAGGGAAAGGAGTACTGAAAGTGAAATAATAATCATTTATAAAGGCAGTAGGGCAAGTTGATTTGGTGGTGTGCAGACAGAATTAAGAAGGGAAAAGGCGTCTGTTGGTAATCTCCAGGCCAGGCTTCTGCGGCACTTCGCGAAGCGAGTTATGCTTCGTAACAATGCTTAACTTTCTCCGTCACTTTCGTTTTCGTTGGTCTGCTGGTTAGTCAGTTCTCTCGTGTTCCCTAGGTTAGATTAGGAAATAGTGCGTACCCCCTGCCACTCCTGAGACCCACCTCCCATCTTAACTCGTGGCCAGCCATTCTTGCAATTTTAGAAAGGGTTTCTTCCCCTTCTTTCCAGCGCGACTCCAAGTCTACCAACTTACTAATGCAAACCGTGGAAAACACCACGAATTGTGTTCAAATTTAGCGCCATCTTATGCTTAGGTATTCAAAACTATAAAAAATAATAACTAAACAATATTAATACATATTTCCTTACAAATAACTTGATGATGATTTTAAGGAATTTCAAGGGATAAAAAGACTGAAAAATTTTAAAAAATATCAACAGGTGCTAAAGAGATTTTGATTTATTTTTGGATTTCAAAGGAATTTTTAAAAAAGTTGAAAATAGTTAACAAAAGGGTTTTTAAGAAATTTTACAAGATCTGAAGATTTTTTAACTGTTTTTACTGAATTTGAAGGAATTTGAAGAGATTTCAAGAAAGTTTAAGAGAATTCGAAAATTTTCATAGAATTTTAAGGGTTTTTAAGAGATTTTAATGATTTTTAAAAGATGTTATGGAATTATAAGGGTTTTTTAAAAAATTTTAAGGGATTTCAAGATATTTTTAGGACTTTTGAAAGATTTCATGATGAAGAGATTTTTTAAAGATATTTTGAAACTGTCTTTGAACTTTTTAAATTAAATTTTCTCTTAAAATTTTATTCTCATTTTTTAAAACCTTTTTAAAAACATGTTAAATAACTGGAAATTAAGGGCAAGTCCCTTTTATTCTTTTTAAATCCTTTAAAAAAATTTCAATTCTTTAGAATTTTTACTAAATCCTTGAAATCGTTTAAAATTCCTTCTAATGCCTTAAAATCATTTATAACATTTTATTTAAATCCTTTAAAATATTTCGAAATCCTTTGAAATTTATTAAAAGTACTTGAAAGATCTTGAAATCTCATTAAATTCTTTGAACTTCCTTAAAATCACTTTAAATGGTTTGAAATCTGTTGAAAATCTTGAAAATCTTTTGAATTCTTTTGAAATCCGTTAAAATTACCTATAAATACTTGAAATCCATTAATATCACTTAGAATCTAATGAAATTTTTTAAAGTGTCTTGAAATCTAGCGCAATCGATAAAAATGTCTGAAAAATCCTTTTGATAATTCATTTGAACTATTTTACAAATCCATAAGTCTCTATAATCAAATAAAACCTTTTTAAAGTCCTTAAAACTTTTTCTGAATCCTTAAAAATCTTTTTATCCCTTAAATTTCCTAGAACTCTTTTGAACTCTTTTTAAAATCTCTTAAAATTTCCTGAAATCCCTTAAAATTCCTTAAAATATCTTGAAATTCCTTAAAGTCACTTAAAATCTCTTAAATCCCGGGCAAGGCCAGGAAAATTTTTGCCAGTATGTAAAAATAAAATAAAATGATTTTGGGAAATTTATAAATATTTTTTTTCTCCTCAATGTTAACATGAATTAATTAATTACTAAAACAAAGATAAATACAAGTTTGAATATTTTCCAATTGTATAAGTTATAAAATAATTCAATATGGAAAAAAATAGGTTAAAGTTTAAAAATTTTTACGAAGTCGATTGAGAGAATAAATGACGTCATATTTAAGCAGGATGGAGGAAATAATAGTCTTGTCTTTCTTTAACACGTATATTTGACTTTCCATTGAAAAATAATGCCATTACATCATCAAAATAGGAAATAATAGAATCTGCACAAATCAACTCACTCGGCACATCGCTATCATTCATTAGACATATTTACAGTGGAACTGGTACTGGTTTGAGTGAGAAAGGAGGAGGAAGAAGGAAAAAAAGGAAGAAGAGATGCATTTTGATTACTGATCACTAATCATTCAAAGTTTCCGGCTTCCTCCCTTCATAGCATGATTCGAGAACAAGCATATTGTGCAAAAGTTGCGTGTTTATATGCATGTATATAATATATAATTTGTGTATACATAAATATGCAAATTATTGCATTCTCGCGATTTTAATGTACAGCGATAGCGAAGAAAGTGTGCAGCTCTAGCCTACCCTGTTCCTCCAATAAAAAACATTTACGAATATTAGGATTACTCGTAAGTACGTTAAAGACATAAATCAATATTTCATTTGCGGCTTAATGTAGTAGTAGCGAGATAGAGTAGTAGACAGATAGAATAAAGTTTATCTATTATTTTTGGTTTTATGTATAAATAGATTCAACGCTTTTCAGCTGATAATATATTCAAGATGATGCACTATGAAGGACCTTGTCATAAAAACATGGAACTTAATTTAGTTCGAGAGAAATTATCACTATCAATAAGTTATTTCCAAAGTCGTCAGATGGTTTATACCATGTAGGAAAACATCCAAATTTTAGGTTTCATGATTATAATCCATACCACCCCTGGCGAAAGTTTCGGATTGAAATTTATTCCGACCAGTCCGACATTTTCCGAATCATTCCGAAATTTGTATCCGAATTAAACAATCCGCAGGAATCCGATTAACCCGAATAGACCGGCTTTATTCGGATTGTCCGGATTCAATCGGATTGGAAATTTCCTTCGGATTAGATCGGAATAAATTTCAATCCGAAACTTTTGCCAGGAACGCGAAGTCCTGATTTTTTTTACGTATACTGGCTCATAAGCAAATGGATTTTGATTTTATCCGATTTTATTATCCAAAATAGTTAAAAGAATATTTCTTTAGATATAGCTCAAAAAAATGATTTAAAAAATTGAAGCATCTCCTCTAATTCGTCCTCTGAAAAATGTCCACTTCTCACGAGTTATATTACAGAAAAACAAAGCAAGTGAAAAAGTGTGAGCGAGAGAAAGGCGAATAAAAGGAGAGTAAAGCCTTCACTTTACAAAAGCTGAAGCTGAATGTTTTGTCTAGAAAAAACGGAAGTAAAAGGTTTCCTTCTCGGTTTATTCATATGACCCAGAACGCAGAACATTTGTGAGCGCGTAAGGGACAGCGATTGAGAGAGAGGGTGTTAGTGAGAGATAGGAGTAGTGAAAGGGTAAGAGGGTTGTGAAAGGGGACATGCGACATATAAACATCGAGTATATTAAAAAACGTATTATCTCTGCTCGCATATGTGCAATAAAATTGAAATTCATAAAATATAATGACTGGTTTGCATGCGAGAAACGCAGAAGCTCAAAATGGATTTCACAGCTTTGAAAGTTTATTTTTTTGAATGCTTTTTGCACGTGTGTTTGTATAATGCAAGAGTTAAAGGTATTAGTCGAACGTCCACTTACGTAACACTAGCACATCAGCGAAGGTCAGGCACAACGAGAGATAAAGAGAGACAGTGTTAGAGAAAAAGAGAGGGAAAAATATATTATGTGTGCATTGAAAAGCTGTCTCGTATTTGCAAATTTAAATTCTACTGTGCAGATTGTTTCAAGAATTATATACACTTAAAAAATATGCTGAACTCGTGAGGAATTTTTCCTGGGAGAAAATGAACTACAAATCATTTTTTCGTCCTTAAATTTCTTTCTAAAATTATATTCATTTTAATAAAAAAAATGTATTATTTATCACCTATTCTTGTTTCTTATTTTTTAAAAAAACAAAATACTTTCTCTGAAATGCCTGTCAGCAGGCAAAAGTGTGTAGGGAAGTATATCAGGTTGCGGTATGTAAGGCGCAATTTGTCTGACCTTCGCGGACTCGTTCTACTGAGAAAGAATCGTAAAGAAACGATTGATTCAATTCCATGAGTTGTGATAGGCTATCACATTTTTTATTTGAATTTGATTAAACTGAACCATCATCGGCAGTGGGCAATAAGTTTTCACTTTTAAACTTGTCATAATGTCATATATATAACTATTTTACGTTTGAATTTCAATCGATTTCAATATCGTGAATTTCGAATATCGATTGATATCAATTCCATGTGAGTTTTGATTCATATCAGACTTTTTTACTTTTAATTAGACTTTTTTTTAATTAAAGTGACGATCGGCAGTGGTTTAATAAGTTTTGACCATTTATCTTGTCATATAGCTATTAGACTTGTTTGCTTGAATTTGACTAAAGAGAACAGTTACATATCAGCAACCGCTTATAAATTTGAATCTTTTGACTTGTACCATCATTTATTCGATCTATTTACGTACGTTCGAAGTCTTATCAATATTCGGGTAGCGTATCGTGAGCTCCTGCTGCATTTTTCACACAAAGCTCTCTCCTTGGACCTTCAATCGCTACTTTCGAGGCGCAATTTGTCTCACCGGCTCTAAAGCACCTTTTACTTTCAACACTTGCGACAAATTGATGTCGACGAAGGTCTCATGTGGCAAGGGAAACGATTCCGGTCCTGGAAATCGATTCTTTCTTCCGCTTTTCTTACGTAATCTATATGACCCTGCAATATTGTTTCTTTGGTGGGGATAGCCCCGACTAATGGGCCATAAAACCCTTAGATTTTTTAACTTTTTTGCCCAATTTCGCGTCAACTCTTACGTGAGAAGTAAATTTAGTTATTTTATGAGGAATCACGTTGTCTTTGAGAATTTTCTTCAGATAAAACCACCAAGGGCATCGTGAAATTCTTGCAAGTAGGCAAGAAGTTGGGGCATAGTGGGTCTGTCCCTGGCGAGGTCCAGCCAGCAAACTGCCATGACAGCGAAAAGTTCATCAGGGCATGGTCTGGGTTGAACTAATCGATAACCATCTCGGAGGCACACCATCATCTCGAAAGGATCCACCTCGACGTAAGGCTGTTGTCCCATAGTTGCTAACTCCCATAGAAAAACACCAAAAGACCACTGAAATAAAAAAAAAAAAAAAAAGGTTAAATGATGTTAAAGATTGTTGGTTCATTATCCAATTTAACTTTTGTCAATATTTTGAATATTGACCATTTTTTGTGTTGTGAAAAACATATAGTATTCAAATCTAAATAAGTACTTCAAATCTTAAAAAACATAAATGTGACAAATATACATAATACATTAATTAAATAATTAAATAATATAATCAATGGTGATTCTTTTATTACAAAAATTGTCTGGGAAATAGTCGTACCACATCAGTTGCAGTACTATACTGATTATGTTGAAGGCTTTCAAGAGCCATCCACCGAATGGGTCTATTCTCATTGTCCCCTAAGCAGTGGTAATCCTGTGGAAAGAGATCTCTAGCTAAAGCTGCATCAGCTAATCTCACTCGAAGACTACTCGGCTCAATCAGACAATTTCTTGCTGCAATATCCCTAAAAATAAAAAGTTTTTTTAATATAGAAACTATATTAATATTATTAAGGGCATGTACCATAAATCCCTACGTTGCCGGCATACTTTTCTCGGTAAAATAATAAATAACTTTTACTGTAAATAAGATTTATATATTGTAAACATTTATGAAATTAAAGAAAAAATATTGAGGTACAGTTGTCTGGTCCTTAATGTTTATAAAGGCAGAATAAAAGCTATCTTGCAGATAAAAGTATGCCGGTAATGTAGAGAACTGTAGGTGATACTTGATCCAAGATTAATTTAAGCGATCTTTAAATATTTTGTGGTAGTTTTTTTTTATCAATTAAAAAAAATTAATTACCTATGTAAAAGGCCTCTTCCGTGAAGGAAACCCCCAGCTCTAGCTACCTGTACGGCCACATTTACTAAATCTCTTGTGATAGGATGATAAGTTCCAACGGTAAGGTAGAGTTTGAGATTAAGCTCATCCAGAGAACTTGTATATGCCAACATCGGACATGCACTGTCTAGACAAGCAGCCGCAAGGGATGCTATGTTCCCGTGAATCAATCCCGCTAATTGTGAACCCTCAACTACTAAAAGGGATGCTTGATAAGCTGATGCCACTTCTGAAAGCCAAAAAAAGAATTCACAGATAATTTAAATAAATGTTTTAATTTTTCAAGTTTTATCATATTTTTGCATATTTTATCATATTTTTTCATATTTTTGCAGTTTTCTCTAGGTGCGGTGTCAATTGGTTGTGTTTAATCATCAAGGGATAACTCTATTTTCTATGTTATCAAAGGAAGGTGAAAGAATTTGAAAACTGCAAAGTTTAAAAAATCAATATTCAAAACTAAATCCTTTAATAATTAAATTTTCTTAAAATCCCCTGAAATTCCTTAAAACTATTAAAGTCTCTATATGAAATTCCTTTGTAATTATCATAAGAGCAAATTTAGTTTCTCTCAACTTTACACTCGCAACAATAAATATTTTTTCCTAAAACTAGGCCATTTACTTCCGCCTATGCAAAACGGAGGTAAATGGCCTAGTTTTAAGGGAAAATATTTATTATTGCGAACGTAAAGTTGGGGAAACTAAATTTGTTCTTATATATGGTAGTTAAATCTCTTAAACTCCCGGGCAACGCCGGGTAAATTTCTGCTAGTGATTCCATAATTTTTTTTGTATAAATGACTTACCAGTTACTGTTTTTATTATAACTTCTTGTTCTCGACCAGCCAAATCCAAAGTCCCTCTATAAACTCTGCCGAAGGTTCCTTCCTGTATAAGACTCCGACAATAAAGTGCCGTTCTCGATACGGCAAGAGCTTTGGCCTTTTCACAAGGATCCGTAGACTGAAAAAAATAGAAAAGTAAAATAAAATTAAAAAGATGCAGAGGATTCTAAACAATTTTAAATCAAAGGATTTTAAAATTGGATTTTAAAAATTTTGTAAAATCACTTGATATTCGTTGATATTCCTTAAAATTTCACAACCTAATATATCTCTTAAAATCCTATGAAATTTTATGAAATTCCCTTAAGTTTCGTAAACTCCCTGGATATTCCTTAAAATTACACAAAATCCAATGAAGTCCCATTAAATCTCTTCAAATTACTCAAAATTCCACGAAATTTCTTTAAATTCCTTAAAATTTTTGAAAATTCAATGAAATCTCACCAAATCTTTTTAAATTTCTGAAAGTATTATAAAACGTCTTAAAATCTCTTAAAATTACTTAAAATAACTCAATATCCTCTAAAATATCTTAAAAACCTTTAAAAATCCAAAAATTCCTCAAGCAATCGTTTTGACAATGAAAATAATATGAATATAGTCTTTTTCCAATTCGTTATATTCACACAATTTCCAAACCAATCAGGTTTTCGACATAACAATGTGTTCGATATGTGTTAACATTACTTTTTTAAAAGATAAGAAAAGATAAAATCTTAAAGTTTCCACCCTTAAAGAAGACTTATACTATAAACTTGAAATATGACGTCTTAATTTGAAACAAGTCAGCGTTCCTAAAAATTACGCAAGACAAATTGAAAGGGATCTTCCTGTACAAGGCTATAAACATCAGAGCTTTTTTCTCCTATTTATCATTCGTGTGCCTCTTAAAAAGCTCTTGATGACCGTGAGTCAAGAGGGAGCATTTACCTATACCTTCCGTAAGTCGACAAGGACCGGAAATTCGTCCCTCTTTATTTGGGGATGGATTCCCATTGGTCCCAATGTAGGAAGGGTCGACGTGCGCACGAAGCCATTCATTAATTTCAATTTTCCAGAGTTTTGCCTTTACCTCCCGAACAACCCCCTACCCCATCCTATCCTCATTCCTATTCCCTCCAACCGTCTTACTCGCTTACTCCTTCCTAACACTGACTCTGGAAAGGCGAGCTTTTTGCTTTTTACAAAAAGCTCGTGAGGCGGTGAATGGGAAAGCTTTCTCGACAATAAATTAGCTAGTCGTTTTTCAGAAAGAAAAATGACATTATGTTACACCAGGGCGTATCGAAAAGACAAAATGTTTTTCTCTCCTTTCTCAACAGGGATGAAAACTTGAGACTCTGAAAATCTTGCAGATTATCGATTGTGAGATAAGATACGTATTTCTGTAGATTTTCGAGAAAATTCTATAAGATTTCGGGATTTGTATGATTTACGAAAAAGTAAGAAGAGGAAACAACAGTAAAGTCAACAGAAAATTTTATTCTTTTTACTATTCTTTAAAAATGGTATTATTTTTCTTCTTGTAAAATTATTTTCTCAAAAGAAGAGATTATTTTTGATTCCCGAGATCGAATTCACAGCTAGTTTAAAAATATCACTCCTCGGCTAATTCTGCTTTATATGTCTGACCATAAAATTCCTTTTCCACTTCAAAGAGTTACTAAATTTTACACCTACCAGCTCTATTTGAAAAGAGAAGAAAAACATTTAGGTTTTCCGAACCGCGCTAATTTACACGCCACTAAATACAAATACGAATAATTCTAACGGCTTGTCGCGACGAGGTCTGCAATCATTGCGGTACCTCTCATTAACAAAGGTTTTTACGAGTCAAAGGCATAAATATTTCAATGTGGGATGCGTGTCTCTTTTCGGTGTCTGCTTTGTGAACGTTTGCAATTTTGGAAATTGAATTAACTTTCATGTGCGCCCTCGTATATATAATTCATTTACTTTCCTAATGAACAAAGGAACTTTTAATTATTTCAATTTGAGTTTTAAGATTGCGAGAATCTATTTTCGATATAATTGCACTAACGAGTTAAAATATGCTTTAAGCGATAATATCCTTCATGTTGTAAGGTCTTATAATTTCTTACTTCATCGATAAATTACTTTGATCTCAAAAGACCTTTTTGTGCGATTCTCGGAGGGAAAAAAAAAAGAAGTCATGACCCTACCACCTGTGTTCTCAAGAGAGATAGGGTGGATAGAAAGTGGATGGCAGGTTACACACGCGGTTACCTCCCTCCTTGAACCGCTCTCTGCTTCTTAGAGACGAAGCTGGAGACGAAGGATGGAGGAAGTGCAGAAAGCGGAAAAGGGGTGGTTGGGGCGATGGGGAATATATAGATGGTTGAAAGTGGGTACTGTGATTGTTTCGGCTTTGATCTTGGATCAATTTACCAAGTATACGCGTGTGCCTCCAACCCCTAAACCTTCAGAACGTTGATGTCCTTATTTAACGAGCAGTCATCCTTCGTCTACAGAGTACACTCTGAGCTGCAAAGTATTACACTTTTACTGTATACAACATCCTCTCACCTTGAATTTTCTAATAGCTCAGATCCTTCTGTTAAACTGACTCCCGTAAACTATCAACGTCGGAGAAAAACTGACGGAAAAAAATAGTTGCTTAAAAACCCAGAGACTTTGTGTTTTAATCCTGGATATGAGAAAAAGTCAATTAAAATACGTAAACACTAGTCGCTTGAAGTGTAAAACACAAGGACTTTGTAATCTTTGAAACAAAACTTGGAAGTCACTATGAATGAAATAGAAATTTCTTAATTAAAGTCATCTATAAAATTTGAAATTCCCGAGCGAAAATAATAATACTGAAATTTTAAATTTCCTCGGAATAATAAATATTTTTTTTTAAAATAGACGTAAATGGCCTATAGTT
Source organism: Synergus gifuensis (assembly GCA_904066015.1). Classification (NCBI taxonomy): domain Eukaryota; kingdom Metazoa; phylum Arthropoda; class Insecta; order Hymenoptera; family Cynipidae; genus Synergus; species Synergus gifuensis. The sequence goes on from CAJFCO010000086.1 coordinate 2,074,437, forward strand.
TTAGGATCTTTTTGTCGCAAAAGATCCTGATTTTCAGTGTACTTATGTTCTAAATTTTATCTTGGACCAGCATTTTCTAGAGAGAAATCAGAAAAAAAATTAAAGCACTCCGTGGAGATTTGCCAAAATCGCTGTTGCCAAGTTGATAAAGATTTGTCTATTCAGAGGACTTTAATTTGAAAATAACAGACGAACACAAGAACGAGGATCTACAGTTTTATTATAAAATTGTACTAATTTCTTATTACAAACTACAAAATTTCTTTGGAAAAACATTCTAAAAATAAGTGTCTTAAATATTTTAGAGGAATCTGTTCATTTTTAAGAAATAAAAATCTCGACAATGTATAAAAAATCCGAATAAGTTGAGAAGGGGAAAGAAACAAATATTTACTTTACCGAAAATCAGTTGAACAAACAGCAATTTGCTGTAATTTTTGTATTTCTGAATTACCGTTTGACACAATTTTTATTTTGCTGAATTATACCTTGATGTAATTTTTATAATACTGAATTACTGTTTAGCGTAATTTTGATCTTTCTAAATAATCATTTGTCCTAATTCAACATTTTTTATTGCTTTTTTCTGCTTTTTCTCATAATTTTGTTACAAATTACTACATAAGCGAATTTTTGTTATACATTTGAGTCACTTTTATTCAAAAATAATTATTATTGATTGAAAACAACTAAAAACTTCAAAACATACTTATTGACATAAATAAACAGACAAAAACAAACTTTATAAGTCAAAAACGAACATTTTGGTTCTTTTCGATACACAGAATCAGAATTTATACATTAGACTTGTGTAATTCATAAAAATTTTCAATTATACATAATTACAGGATGTTGAGAAGATAAACTCCTCTTTTCCCAGCGAATATAAACAAAATTTACCACGTTAGTGAAAGATTGAAAAGGGTAGCGGAGCGATCATATAGCAGGCTTTAAAACCGTGTAATAAAAAAAAAAAAAAGGAAAAAGAGAAGGAGATAGAAACCAGCGAAAAGCTCACGCTCTACAGGACGTGTACCTGGTTTGTTAGAGAATTGGAGTGGTTCGCTGTGGCTGCATAAAAGAGAACCAGGGGAGCAACGCCGACAGAGAGCTTTGGGATTGAAAGGCAGAAAACTGCAGGTAGGGTCGAGCTGGACGAGAGCAAAGGGCTGTAGGAGGAAAATTGTCATCATAGGAAAACGGCTCGTTCGACCGCAAACTCGATAAAGTTTTGTTAGTGCTCGACTTTGGTAAGCGTGGCATTTCAGGATGTACGAGTCGTCTCGCAAAGTTTCCGCTTCCGGTACCGCTTCGAGAAATGTGAGACGAGAGACAGAAAAGCAGGGATTCGCTCAGTTACAAGAAAATAAGATTTGTAGCAAAGCGAGATGCGTGTTTTCCGTATACCTTGTGTCTATTCTCCATGAACTCATCCAGTTCTAGGTATAATCAGATTTACGTTCATGTATTTTATCTTTTTGTATTTGCAGAGTATTTCAAATTAGAGAGAGGAAATTTTCGTTGCAGATTTTCGTCGAGATTTTTCGATCTTTAAATTCGTCGCATTATGCGAAATTTGGCCACCTGGGAAGGGATATAAAATAAACAAGAGCATATAATTTAAAACAGGAAAACTTACTGAAAGTCTAACATTACAAGTGAATTCTTACTTCAGCGGTAGGAGAGATAACATTGTCATAATTTGTAAAACATTTTACTGCTTGAGCATTACATACTTTTTTGAGTATGAAAGTTTGCGAGATAATTTTGTGCCATCATCACTTACCTGGCTCAGGTGCGTTACATGGCTAGCAGCGTAGTAACTTGCCCTGGAACCGCACGGCCTCGCATAAAGTGGTTCCATGTCAGCGATGGTCGCGTAACTTCCGGAATTTGCACTTCCGGGTCGTGTGTCAACTCGTACTAGGACAGAACTTCCGGCCAAACCTGTGCCCGCAGCAGAATAACTGCAGCAAGGCAGTGTTTTCCTGCAAAAAATATCACAATGAGCACAGGATATTTAATTATTTACAGGATGAGAAAGCTTTCTAAAATTAAAAAATAAGTGTGGTATAATAAACATTTTAGATAAATGGAATCACATAAAGCAGACATGTAAAATCATTAAATGTTGGGGAATTTCAATTTCGGGAATTTTATATTGTTAGCAATTTTGTAATGCTGGGAATTTTAAATTTCGGTAAATTTACGTGCGATTTCAGATAAATTACTTAATAAAAAAGTTACTGAGACTTTTACATAAATATTAATCTGTTTCATTCAGCGACTAAGTAAAAATAAAAAGCGCAGAAACGTAATTTGATTGTTTCAGAGAGTACATAGAGAGCACTTTTCCAAACTTCACGCTTGATCAGTTCGAAAATCTTTGTAGCGTGTAAAATTACCATTTCACCCCGAAGCGAAAGATTGCAAAGAGGGTCCACGCCCCCATTTCCCCTTCATTATTAAAATACAGTGATGAGAATAAAACAGAGAAAGAGAGAGAGAGAGAGAGGGGGGGGGAAGAGAAATACAATTTCAACGTTGATACTTTTCCGAAACGTTTGTAGATATTTTTTTTGGTATTTTTTTATCATTTGCGTTAAATACTTGCATAAATGAAACTAATTTTAGAAGCTTCTTTCAAAAATGCTTGCAGACTCCGAGGGACTATTATTTATATCTCAAATGTATGATTTTCTCGACTAATAAAAATGTATTTTATTTACATTAGTAATTATTGTCTTGATAATCAACGTCGCGTATATAAATAGGGGAGATTGGAACTGAATGGGATTGAGGGTACAAATAATCTTGATATACTGTATGAGATAAATGTACGTGAGATAAATGGAAGCTGTGCAGGGGAAGAAAGCCTTGTTTTTACTCTGGAATATTTTTTGCTCTGACTTTTTCCAAATAAAAATTTCTTTGTAATACATACATAGATATACAGATATTCAGCTTTATATACACACATATATATACAGATATTCAGCTTTATATACACACATATATATACATATATATACATATATACATATATACATATATATACATATATACATATATATATATATATATATATATATACATATATACATACATACATACATATATACATATATACATACATACATACATACATACATACATACATATATATATATATATATATATATATATATATATATATATATATAT
>CAJFCO010000086.1:2077740-2129298 GCA_904066015.1 Synergus gifuensis
TATATATATATATATATATATATATATATATATATATATTGTTGTTGTTGATCTGACTAAACCGTCAAGGACTAAACGCTGCATCGTTTGACCTATTGTGGCTCTAAGACTTTCAGTCAAGTTTTGAATTTCTATCAGAGAAGTGCCGGAGTGATTAATTGAAATTAAATTGTACAAAAGTGTTAGTGAAAGTAAAAATGAAAGTGAAAAGTGAAAGTGTTATTGTAAAAGTGTTAATGCAAAAGTGGAAGCGCCAAAAAGAGGATTATTAAGAAAACGAGGTTCGGGGAACATCATGCAATTTGGGTAAAGAAAGAAGGTGGATATTTTTGTATTACTAGAAACTTATTTAATTTAAATTAAACTCCAATTTCTTAGTTTAATCAATCAAATCTTATTGATTAAGGATCTGAAGCTGGATGGCACAGATATCGTTCCAGGAACACCTGGCGGTAAGTCATTTTAAAATTATATATATCTACTAGAAGAAATTTACCCAGCCTTTTAAAAGATTTGGGGATTTCAAAATAGATTATAGATAAATAGATAGATAAAATAGATATAGATAGATATTAATATAGATCTCCGTACAATCAGAAGAAATCTTCCGGAAATGATATTATTATGTTGCGTATATTACATTTCTGAATGTCACAAAAGATCTTGAGACCCCAGAACGAGATTATAGTTAATATGATTGAAGAAAGAAATTCGAGTACATGGGAGTTGAGCGTCAATCAAGGGCGATTTTCCATTGAGTGCTCGCGCTTGACGAGACATTTCTCGTTTTGCCCGTCGGGGTCGACGGATTTTCCTGTGGGAGGGTCAGAGTCCCTTTTCTGCGTGTTATTAGGGCGAAAAGCCTCCAAAGAGCTAATATATCCCGAGAGAGACAATTGCCTCATCCCATCTTACCTCACCCTTGTTCCTATTCCCGCATCTCTCTCCGATTTCCTCTCGCAGAAGGATACCACTCCTCGACTTCCTTCATCTGGAGAAGCCTTATATCCCATCTCCTTCAGGACTCCCTGAGAGCAGATCCTTGAACAGGAGCGTAGCCGTGTAATAAAATGTCGGAAGCAGTGCCAAGCAACCGACAGATCACCCGGCTTATTGAAAGGATATTTCATTCAGACGAGGTCCTATCCCGCTTATCCTACAAATTTCCCGCGGGTTCGCGGGGAACACATTTCCCGTCTTCTTTGCGGTGAGAGTCTCCCTTGGGTACGTTACTTTCCCCTCGGGTTTTGGTACGCGACATATGCCGTTACGATTTTTTACCCTCAGAAGAATATTTTATTCTCGCTTTCACTTTACCATGGGTGCTCCGTAGATTATCAGAAATTTTTACTGCATTACTTTCCAGTGATGTATCGGGGTTTCTAAGTTTGTAACTTTTAAAGTGAAATTATGCTAAGGTCGAAAAATTATATGAAATTTACATCACTTTAAAGTAACCGTATTTTAAATTTACCAAAAATTAACTCAACTTTCATAAAGTTTGTTTGAAATTTACGAAATAGTAATGACTTCAATTTTTTTTACATTAAGGTCATGTGATACTTTACCTTAAGAGCAAATTAGTTATACCAATTATACATTCATAATAATAAATATTTTTAGTAAATAAGAGTCAATAAACCTTCGTCTCATGTAGACGAAGGTTTATTGACTCTTATTAGCTAAAAATATTTATTATTATGAATGTATAATTGGTATAACTATTTTACCATAAGAGCAAATTAGTTATACCAATTATACATTCATAATAATAAATATTTTTAGCTAATAAGAGTCAATAAACCTTCGTCTACATGAGACGAAGGTTTATTGCTCTTATGGTAAAATAGTTATACCAATTATACATTCGTAATAATAAATATTTTTAGCTAATAAGAGTCAATAAACCTTCGTTTACATGAGACGAAGGTTTATTGACTCTTATTTACTAAAAATATTTATTATTATGAATGTATAATCGGTATAACTAATTTGCTCTTATGGTAAAGTATCACATTCCCTTAAGAAACAGTTACTGTATAAAACTTTTGAAATACATTGGAATTCCTTAAAGTCCCTTGAAATCTCTTAAAATCCCGGGCAAGGCCGGGTAAATTTTTGCCAGTGTTTAGTATATATAAACTATTTTAAATTTCTGCCTGAATTTAGTATATTTAAAACGTCGCTCTGAAATAAGCTTTAAATTTTGATAAGCCCTCTGCTCTTTCTGTGTTTCTATAATCCACGAAGCTCTAAACGATAAAATGATACTTACTGAGACTCTTGTACACGAGCCTTGCTGGTTCGTATGTAAAGTGCACTTACTACACTCCCCACAACGAGAATCAAGGCACAAGCACAAGTGGCCGCAACATAAAGAGCACCGGCGCCATTCACAAGTGGTCCAGCTTCTAAACGGACCGAATCGTTTCTCGACGGTGTTTGAACACCTGTAACACCATTAAAAAGACAAGCTGCATTTAATAAGTGAGCAAGGCTATACATATAGAGACGTCTAATCAAATTTTCTACTAAAGTATCTCAGATTATATTAATTAACTGAAACAAAAAATAAGTCTTAATGCACGATTCTGCCGTATTAACATTTTTTATAAATGTTTCAATGTCATTTGTACAAAGTGATGAATATTTTTCCCATTTGATATGAAAATCTCATTTTCATAAAAAATTTGACACATTTTAAGTGTCGTTTTAGCTTATACGGCAGATTTGAACTAAGTTCCTGTAATAAAGAAAATTTGTTAAAAGAAAAAAATGTATTTTAGAGAAACTTTAGTACTTTATGTACGCAATAGAATCGCGAATATCTTAAAAGTCCTTTTACTCGCTAAATCGAAGAGAAGGGAAGGTGGGGTTGCGATATAAGGAACAACCTGATATAAGGCTTTGAAGGAGTCTTTTGAAGGAAGAAGGACGAAAAACTTTCTACCTTGATGTTGAGCTCGAAACTCAAGAATTCTTTAACGAGTCTGAGTTCTCACTTTCCATCGCCTCTCCTACATTTTCTTCACTCTCTTTTTTTCCTGCAGGTCCTTTCTCTCTCAGTTTCCTCCTGCATCGTCCTCTCAAACCCATGTCTCGCCTGACAAAAAGACCGGCTCGAGTAACACCCCGCGGACCAACCAAGTAAATAACGCAAAAGTAGATGAAGTCCCAAAGAAAGGTGGGGCGATAAGGACAAGGAAAGAAAGCCAACTTCCCCAGGAAGAGCTTGCTTGGGTTTGGTGAAAGTCGTAGAGGAAACGTAGAGGAAAAAGAGGCGCGAGATAGGCAGAAAGTAAAAGCGACCAAAGCTAAAAATGACGATATAAGAAAAAAAGAAATAGAGGTTGAAGAAGGTGAATAAATCTCCAGAAGTCGGACTTCTGCTTCTGGAATACAAGATCTGCCCAAGATCCTCGGTTTTCATCCGCGAATATTGTACTTTTCTTTTTTCCTAAATTGATATTCCCTGAACTTTTATAGAGTGAACTTCATTGATCTATATATCTTTTTTGTTTCTTTTTTTTTGGGGGGGGGAACTTTATACTGCAACCGTCGGATGTAAAATTTTCTCATGAGAAAAAAAGTTTTTCAATTAAGTTCATTAACTCTAGTATATTTCCAGTTTAACGGAGTCGCCGTTATGAGATAATTTTTTCCAGCCGGTTGACTATAAACGCTGGGTTTTCATTTTCTGCTGTAAGCTTTTCCTTTTCTTTCCGGGATCCTCGGCTATCTTCTCAAATTGGAAAGTGATTTGTGAGCTTTGTTGACCATCCTCTCCGGATTCTAGTTCAGAATTGAACGATCGTTTTAATGGTAGACATTAAACGGATTGGTTCAGTTCAAATGGACACTGGAAACGAACTTTGGTATTTAAGGGTGCGAATGGAGTATCCAGGACATTAACACCGTCAGCGGAGTTTCTCAACTCGGGTTTAGTCCCAAGAGAAACTAAAGGACGTAAAGGCGGCTACGATCAAATACAAGCTAACCGAGATTTACACCAACGCGGTATTAAGTCCAGCGGGATTAACGAATGGACCTCTTCCAACTACGACGACCAACGTTGTCCACTTAAAATTACGGACAAATTTTAATTAGGTTGTAATTCACTTATTACTTTGGGGCGAAAGCCAGAAGGTTGAGAATTTTAGGACCCGATGGTTTTCAAGATTTTTAAAAATTATTAATTAATTTACTATAGTAAAGTAAGAGTTCCGTTTTTCTACACTAGAAGCTTCTATGTTTCTTTTACGTTTCTCTCAGTTTCTATCAGTTTCTATGTTATCGCATGTTTTTGTCTCGAGTTTTTGTTTCTGTCACTTGAAGGTGTTTCTACTGCATGGGATTTCTTCAGTTTGAATTTAAATTATATTTTCTTTTTTAAAAAAAGTGATGTAACGGAATATCTCTTAAAATTCATGTGGAAAATTCGTGAAAATCTCTAAAAATTCCTAGAAACTTCTTGAAATTCCTAAAGATTTAAAATCCATTAAAATTATTAGAAATCTCATAAAATTCCCTGAAATCCTTTACAGTTCCACAAAATCCTTCGAAATCCCTTTAAATTCTACGAAATATTTTTCAAATCATAGAAAGCTTTTGAAATCCCTTAATAAAATTCCCCGACAAACTTCAAAATCCTTCAAATTCCTTTAAATTCTAAAATACTCCTTCAAATCCCCTTCGCCAAAATCTCTTAAAATTGCATGAATTCCTTTAAAAATCCATAAAATATTCTGAAATCCTTTAAAATTCTATGCATTTTTTTTAATCCTAAAAATCTTTTCAATTTCATAAGAATCACTTGAATATTGTCAAAATCCATTAAAATTCCTAGAGACGAAGGAAAATAAAATAATCGCGCCCGCGTTAGTTTGATAGTATGCTTAAATTATAACCATTCAAAATTAAAATAGACTGAATTAATTTCAAATAGGTATGTAGTTTTTCAAAGGAAATAAGATTACACGAGTTTTACTGATTTCAAGAGAAAAATTTAATTATGACGTTTATTTTTCCCCTTGATTGGCTCCCTTCGATCTCACCATCATTCTTGTCCATATTATTCTCCGCACTTTTCCACTTTAATTCCTGATGTTGGATGGTATCAGTGTTGGAATGAATCCCGCCTTTCATTAAATCCTACTGGTAAAATTCAATTTATACGACGAATTGCTTTCCGTTGTTCCATCACGGTTAAGTAACAAGATCTGCATCTGTCAAGTTCACTCTTCGAGGGGTCGCAGGTTTATCTTCAATATCCTTTTACCATTCTATTACCTCTTTCTAAAAGGATAAAGGGGAAAGTAATAACTTTCCACCCTCTTACTTTTCAATTTTTTCATAATTTATTAACATTTCTGGAAAACTTCCCTTCAATAAGATGTTACAGTTTACAGTAAATTCTATTTTATATGTTTTATTACTCGTATATATTTTCATCATATTGTTTTAAACTTTTTTTTCCATGATAAGAGTCCTTCACGTTCTTGATAAATACAATAAACTAGTTCAAATGTTTCATAGGAAATTGAGGAAGACTTCGAATCTTGTTAGTGAGCTTAGTGAGGAGCGGCTCAGACTTTTACTGTATTTGTGACTCTTGAAAATCAAAAGTCATGAATAAAGCAGAAAATAAGATTATCTCAATTTTCTGTCGTAAATGACCGTATTTTCTATCTCAACAGGATTAGATGTATTACTTTTAATTGAATTCACTTAAAGTAAAGTAAAAAGTGAACGAGCAAAATTACTGGAATAAAAATGTCAAAAATAGCTCAAGAAATTATATTCCATTTTTAAAATAAATTAGTGCAAAGAATAACATTTGTTTCGTCTAAAGGACAAAATAGTCCTATACAAACAAAGATTACACTAAAATTGGGGTTTAATTGTGTCCTGGAAAGCAGAAACGACGAAAGTTGGAAAGCAAGTTAGATGAGAAAAGTACCTTTGGCGCAAATCCTGTTCCTCTTGAAGACAAGAATGGTGTCGTTGTACTTCGTATCCGTATTCATTGGCGCAGTAACATTTAACCTCAGAGCCATTGGAATTGCCGCACTCGCAAGACCCGAACAAGGAAGTCTGATCGAAAAGACCTGAAGGGTAACTGGAATTTCGCCTTTGGCCGAAATGTTCACCCTGGGCGGTAAGAGAGCTACCAGACCCGAGCTATAACCTGGAACACCCATCATGTCGTAATCCAACTCCATGGAATAGGGTAGCTGAAATAAAAGAGATGAAACTCATCAAATCGGGCGCTTTCTTGATAACACACGAATTTTATTTGTTACTATCAGCAATACTACACGCGAATTTCAAGATTATTATATAGTATTCAAAAATTAAGGGCTAAATCCGAGGCTAAATCCTAATAACATCATAAAAGTTGGATTAACCCTAGTGGAAAAATCTTCTGGCGTTGGCCAGTTCCAGACTAGACCGTCTAGACTCTAATCTGGCGTAGATCAGACGGTCTAGCCTGGGACTGGTCAGAACTGTAACACTTTTGCAAAGTTTGTGGCTAGACGGTCTAGCCAGTCGTTGGTCTGTCGCTATTTAGCCACTAGTGTGTTGCTGATTGAGAACTGATTGAGAAGTTACAATGACAAAATAAAAATAAATCTTATGAAAAAAAATTATTAATTAAGAACATGGTTTATTCGTTGATATATTATGAATATACTTATAAATAATCGATATTAGTAAATTTTATCGCATATATAACAAATAAAATTTCGCACGAAACCTGGGGGGAATCGAACGCATGACCTATCGGACGGAAGTCAATAACCTAAACCATTACCCTAACTCATGAGATAGTGTACCAAAATTTTTTTCACGATACAATCAATATACACAAATATTAAATTATCTCAAGATAATTTCATTAAAAAAAGTTCTTTCGTTAACAATGAATAAAATATGTATATAAAATTTCTAATATTTTTAATGTGCACTTTTACAAAACCTAAAACCGTAGAATTGATTGATATAATATGATATTTTATTGGCAAAACAAAAATTTTTTGCAACAAAAAAAACTAAAGGCATCATCAATAAAGGCATCATGTCAATAAAATTAATGTCAATGAAAACTTTTAAAGTATTTATTCTATTACTGAGGCATTAAAATTGATGTAAATAAAAACCAGAATTTTGATAATGTGAGTTTTTCATTTTGTATAAGTTTAGATACCCTATAAATTTCTCGAAAATGGTGAAAAAAATTTGGCTGATTGGCACTTAGAAATTTTTATGGTATATGGATTGCTGTCCAGTCTCAGATCTGGGCCAGACTAGATTGTCAAGTCTATAAGAAAAAAAAATGATTTTTAATAGTGTTCATTTCTTCTTTTGTATAATTTTAAATAATGTGACAGTTTTTCGAAATGGTGAAAAAAATGTTGCTGATTGAAGCTTAGAAATTTTTATGGTATGGATTGCGGACCAGTCCCAGATGTGGTCCAAACTAGACGGTCAAGACTAGACAGTCTAGACGATGCCAGATCTGGGCTAGATCTGACATCAGACTGCCAGAAAATTTTTCCACACGAGAAAATGTTTCGAAGTTCCACTGCTGATGAAAAAAGATTTTTGAACTTAATTGTTATTCAAAAGAAAGACTAGTTTTTACTTCTATGAACGCAAGATGAGAGGATGCAATAAATTCACGAGACTTTTACGAGGTGGATATATCTCAAATTCGTTTAGAGAGAAATTTATCAGTTGATCTCAAGCAAATAACTCTGTTGCGATTCCCTTTATAGCAGAAAACCTTGTTTTCGCAGAATATTCCTTGCCACGACGTATTCATTCATTCGCCGCCACGCGCTTTACGACTACACATATCGTCACGTTTTCAACCCCATCTTAGCCTCAAAGAAACTAGAGACTACATACCTCTACACAGTAAATATATATACAATATACATGCAGCATGCAGTCGAGCAATCGGTGAATACGGCATACCGAGTTTCAACCCTCATGGATAACGAATATAGTGTTTAGACACGCCACAAGTTTTACGAGGCGTCATAAATAATAGGGTTAGTACTTCGTGATGCAATGTCAACCAAGTTAGCTCACTCCCACCAACGCCCTTTTCAACCCCATCCCTTAATCGTCTGGAGGATCATAGCGTGACAACCACCATCAGACCAAGGTTGGTGTTAAGAAATCAAATATCTTCATCGCCTATTTGTTACGTGTCGTGACTATAAAAGAATTAAACTTTAACTCTCGAGATTCCTGCTTCTTATGGCAGTCATTTTTATCCCTGTTACTCTGCTTTCGTTTATGCAACAAACACAGTGATTATATGCAAATTATGCTAAATTTGAGCCAGCCAACAAGCTTATTGGATGATAAATTGGTAGAGGTCATGATATAATGCGAATAAAAATACGGCAAGAGTATACGAGATATCCATGATGAAAAATTTTCAATGCTGATTTCGAAAGCCCTTTCCACAGAAGGGATTGTGACAAAATATTTCGAATTTATACATTGAGCGGAATATTCTCAGAAAACCAAATATTATGAAATTATTCACTACCCATAAAACTGGATTGAGTTTAGACGAACTGTATAAATTTATGAGTTAAATAAAATATTGCTACATCCAATATCATAAGACTTCATACTTTTGAAAGCTGGTACATTGTAAAAATTATTTATGGGTAATGAATAAACATATTCAGTTTGTTGCATATGAAACTTTAAGTCTTACATATATCATCGTCTTTAGATTATGGACTCCGGTTTGTGTTAATCATCTTAAAAAGTAAGAAAATATTTTTCTCGTAGCAATTTTATTATAAGTAGCAATTATGATCTGCGCGCTCTGCGAGCGATTAGTTTCTGATTTTTGCACACCTTTTGCTAGTAGAAAAAATAATTGAGAATTTTTAATTCTTGAAATTCCTTAAAATGCCTTTATTATCCTTCAAAATTTTGTGAAATTTCTTTAAATTTCCTAAACTCACTTGATATTTCTTAAAATTACTTAAAATTACTCAAAATCCCATAAAGTCTCATTAAATCTCGTAAAATTTATGAAAATCCTTTGAAATTATGTAAAATATGTTGGATGTATTTGAAGTCTTTAAAATTACTTAATATTTCATAAAACACCGTAATAATCCCTGAGAATTAACTTAAAATTCCATAAAATATCGACAAATTCCTTAAAGTTATATTTAAAATCCTATGAAATTTCGTTAAATTCTTTAAAATTCCTGAAAATCCAATGAAATCTCGTAAATCCCTTGAAATCCCTTTAAGTCGTTAAAATAACTTAATATCCTATGAAACATTATAAAATCTTTGAAAATTACTTAAAATTTCACGCAATTTCGTAAAATCCTTTAAAATTTAATAAAATTCTTCAAAATACCGTGAAATCACTTAATATTTTTAAATCTCAATAAATTTCGTAAAACCCTTTTAAATACCTTCAAATTCTTCAAGATTCCATGAAATCTCATTAAATCTCTTAAAATACCTTAAAATTCAATGAAATTTCGTAAAATGTCTAATAGTTTCTCAAATTACTTAAAATTCCACAAAATATATAGTCAAATTCCTTAAAAATACTCAACAATTTTTAATTAATAATAATAAATATAAACAATAATAAAAATAAAAAACAATTACTCAATAAAGTTTTTCAATAATCGCAATTTCTTCTTGAAGATAACAATGTAACTTGTAATTTATGTAACAATGTACTTAAATTCGTAGCATCGAGAAATAATGGAGATTTCTCCAACTGCAATAATTATTTCCCGTTCCAATAACTTTGTACAAAGTAGCAGAGTCTGAAGTGCTTCACTTGCTCCTTTTCCACCTCGGGTAAAAATAATGGTCGCCAAGTGTGCTAAGAGTCTATTCAATTGGTAGGCCTTCAATTTATCTTTCTCTTAACTTCTATCCATCGACATACGAGTGGCGACGATCGATTTGTCTTGGCCAAGAGTAAAGGGTTGAGTTAAGGCTTGCCTGAGCGAATTTTCTCAGCGGCGAGCTTTTACTTAATATCCACTCTCAGATTCTCCTAATAGCGTAAAAATGTTTGCTCAAGGAGCGTCTGCTCTTGCCCCACCTCCAAAAACCTTACCTCATCCATCCCATCCCTTATTCTTAGTTGTAGACAAACTGCCAACATGAACCTCATCTCTCAAATCTCCTTTCCGTTCTGAGCTTTCGCGTTTCTATAAAGGCTGTGCACTCTGTTTACAGAACAAACTTACCGCCGACCCATATATCATTACGATTATTATCAAGATAGTCGTTAAAAGCATAGAATGGGGGCCTATTAATTTACTAGGAAAGCGGCTAATAACGCGGAGATTAATTTATAGAGAAGAACATACATACGACACGTGCATATTAATATCGTTAAATGGTCCCACCGGGTAATTATCCTTAATTGAATATCATGCTCGATATGTTCGAAACGAGCCAATTCCATCACGCATAATTTGTAAATTTGAAGTTATAGATCCCCTAAAGTACATTAGCATGATGTACAAATCACCGCCGTTTGCGATTTCGCGTTCGTCGAGTCGCAAAATTATTCTGCGGCTTCCTTCCTTTGCTATTGAATTGAAAATTGATAAATACGAGAACACCCTGCAAAGAAACTGGAGCCTTTGTCGTTGAACATGAAAGCGATGCTGTGCCGAGAGGCGAAAAAATTCGCTGACGTAATGAGTTTAAGCATTTAGAATACCACCCACCGAATAAATCAGTTTCCGAATAAATAATAGACGCAAATTACTTCTGCTGGAATGAAAGAAGGGATAGGGAAAGATTTGTTTGAATGGTTTGAATGAGAAATTGTTATAACTATGAGAGGGAAGGAATTATTGTACATTTTGCTGATTTTTAACTCTTTATTTACTTTTATAGAGAAAAAGTTGTGTATAGTACCCCTATATTTGCTATTTATTTAAAAAGGGTTCCCTAAAAAGTCCCCTATTTAGAAGGGGACAATGCTTTATTTACTTAAGATCAAATATCTATAGACAATAAATTTTACCCTAGCGAAAGTTAGGAGCATTTTATCCGGAGATTAAAAAAAATTAGGAGATACTGTTGAATAATATAATTTCAATATATAAAAGCAAAATGAAATGAAGTAGAGCGTTTTTTCAGTTGGAAACATACATTCTTTTACATTTCAAGACAACTAGCCAATCGAACTAGCAAAACAAATGTATTTTTGTTTCTTTTGGCAGTGGTAGATATTGCATTCAATATACATATATGAAAACTTGAATCTGTGTAGTCAAATATATGCAATATCTGAGAGGATATTTTTTGTTTTCTAAATTGTTTCTTTCTTCACACACGTGTTGTTGATTTTGATGTCAAATGAAACTAAAAGTGGACTGGAAGCAAGGGAAAACATGTTTGTCGCTTATAGTGAGAGAAACAGCTCCTGAGGGTTTCTTCCCTTTTCCGCCTGTGCAATAACGAAATGCCATTGAGCCTTTTTTCCTTTGCACTGTGGTCGAAATTAAAGTTACGAGTTTACTCTTTGATTTGATTTCTCCACGTGGTAGTCAAAAGGGAATTCTACGACGGTTTACCGTTAGACAGAAATTAAATCGAAGTCTTTGACAGAAATGCTACAAGGGATAGGAATTGGCACGCTGGGAATTTGCTCGTGTGAAGACCTTCAGGAGCAAAAAGTGCCTTCAAAGCTCTGATCTACAAGCGAGAATTTCTCGAGGACCTTGAATTCCTCGAGAAACGATTACTGGGAAATAAATAAGCAACTGGGTGTTACATAACTGAAATTGTCCCAAAGATCAGTTACGTCACGTGATTATTACACTTTAAGATTACTTTCCGTGTAATACAGATATTTTAATATAATTTGGCATTCATGGGGCAAGGATATAAAGAATATCTCACTAATACCAATCTTACATTGGTATTCTCAAAATTATTTAAAATCCCATGAAATCTCGTTACATATTTTCAATTACCTGAAAATTCAATGAAAATTATTTATTAGATTTTTAGATTCTTTAAACTTTAGATTCTATAAAACCCCAATAACTGGTAAAATCCCTTAAACTTTCTGCAAATCAGAATAAATTTCATAAAATTCCTTGAAATATCGTGAAATGTCTAAAATTTCAATAAATTCTGTAAAATTCTTATTATCTATCTTAATAATCTTTTTGACAACGAAAATAATCTGAAGATTGTTTTCAAATTCGATCACTTTTTAAAGATAGGAAACCACTTTTTTCGATCATAAAATTACTACCTTTTTTTTATAATATAGGATTTTTTTAAAGAAAATTAACTAGTTAAGTAATCAAATATTGCAAATAATGAATCCAGAATTCTTTCTTAATCTTGATGGGGAAAATATGTTTTCATGATACGTGCACCGAAACATCAATTTTCGGTGTATGTTAAGTGTCTCGAAGGGAGCCATTTACACTACAGGAACGTAAATACTACAAAAGTAGTACAGAAAGTAAAGTAGTACAGAAAGTAAAATAGGACAGAAAGTAAAAATACCTAAATAAATAAACCGGAGGTTCTCTCTCCCTCCCAACACTCTCTCTTAACCAATCGTATCCTATTCTATTGTATTGTATCCTATCGTATCATATCGTATCGTACCCTATCGTATCATATCCTATCGTATCTTATCACATCCTATCGTATTCTATCCTATCGTATTCCACTGTATCCTATCGTATCCTGTCGTATTTTATCCTATCGTATCTTATCACATTTTATCCTACCTTATCATATCCTATTTATCCTATTCTATTGCATTCTATCCTATCGTGTCATATTCTATCGTATCCAATCACATCCTATCCTATCCTATCGTATCCTATCGTATCCTATCGTGTTTTATCCTATTGTATCCTATCCTATTCTACCACCCTCTCTCTTTCTTCTCTCTAATATATTTAATATAATAATAAATTATTAGCAAAAAAAACAAAAATGAATGTACAGTCTTCGTCATATAGGATTTTACATTGAAATTTGAAATGCATTAAAAAATCTAGTGACAAATGTTAAGGATAATGTTAGGATACGATAGGGTTGTATACGATAGGATAAGATACCATATAATTGGATACCATAGGATAAGATAGAATAATATACGATAGGATACGATAGGATACAATAGGATAGAATACGATACGATGGGAGAGAAAGGGGAGGGGAAAGAGAGTATTTCCTGAACAACCTTATGGGGCCCCAGCCAACTTATTCCCCGCCATCCTGGCGGTATTAGCACACTAATGCAAATTGGTACTATTGTTTCGAAAATCGAATTCATTACATTGGTCATGAAAAGCTTTGTACTTCACACGTCGCGAAACAGTCAATTATCGACTCGTGTGATGGCGTCACTCGCCTTCGGCTCGTGACGCCAACCTCACACTCGTCCGATAATTGCCTCCTTTCGCGCCTTGTAAAGTGAATAGCTATTAAATTGTGATACTGTGATATAATAGAAAACTCTACTTTCCTCTGGAAATATACATTGTTTTCCCTTTAGCATTTTAAATACTTCACAAACTCTTGAGACAGTTGCATGTGAACTTTGTGATGCACATTTATACCGTCGTCTGAAATAAGGTCCTTGACGACGTTATTTCGTGGCGTTGTAATAATGTTTCTATAGCATTTTCGCGTGTTTGATGGCATGCGCGAGCGAGACTAAGCTTACCCCCCCCCCCTCTTTTGTTCTTCCGTTCGAGTTCGAAAGCTCTTTAGAGACACGCAAGCTTTAAGCTCCTCTACCAGTCCCTTATATTTCAATCAAATATTTATCTCTTCACTGTCTTGCAAAGTATGACAAAGCATGCCGTCAAGGGTTCTTTACAACGTTGTTTATAATTTCGCTTAATGTCACTTTTGCCCACCGCAAGAATTAACCGACTGTGTAAACTCAATTGTCGATTTTTTCTCCTGCTGACAAAAATAATTCAAGTATAAGGATTTAATAATTTAAGGTAAAAGGTTGGGCGTGGTCAGTGAAAGTGAATGTGGCCTAGAACAATATTACCAACAGCAATATTTAGAGTATGAGCACGAGCATGAAAATCATGTATGCTAAAAGGAAATGATCAAGATTTACAGTAAAGAAATATGGGCGTGTAATAGGATGTCGTAATAAAAATACAAGCGCGGCCAGATCTTTTTATAATCAAGAGAGAGATAGAGGGATGATTATGTAACTTTTCACTTTCAGTTTTTGGTTTCTCACTTTTTGACGAACTTTTATTTATTTATTTATTTTTTACACTTATTGGATTATGAATATGAAACAAAAAGTTTCCAAAACCATTTCATTTTTATTTAATTACTAGCAGAAATTTACCAGGCGTTTCCTGTGTTTTTAAGGGATTTCTAGTTTAATGAATTTTAAGGGATTTTATAGAGACGTTAAGTAATTTTAGGAAATTCCAAAATATTTTAAGGAATTTGATTTGATAATAAGGAACTTCAAAGCATTCTTAGAAGAGTTCAAAAGAGCTTAAGGATTGTCAAGAGTTTTCACGAGATTTCAAGACATCTTAAAGGATTTCATCAGATTCTTTAAGTGACTTTAAGGAAATTCAAGGAGTTTTAAGAGATTTTAACTGATGGATATCAAAAGAATTCAAGAGAGTCTAAGGATTTTTATGAGATTTCAAGACATTTTCAGTGACTTTAAGCGAGGAATTGATTTTAATGTAAAGAGTAAGTCAATTGTTGCTTCAAATTCCTTCAAATTCGTTAAACTCAGTTAAAATGTCTTAAAATTTTGTGCAATCTTTGAAAAAACCTTTTGCAATCCTTTAAAGTCTCTAAAATTTCTTTCTTTTGATATTTTTATTCCAAAAAACGTAAAAAAACATCGCCAGACTAGACGTCTGAAACTTTAACCCAATGCCAAAGAATTGTAAGCGGTCCGCTTTATTTCTTATTCGTCGTTTTCATGAAAAAAACTTTAAAAACTTGAAATCTTAAAAACTTGAGAACTTGGAAACTTGAAAACTTGAAAACTTGAAAAACGACGAATAAGAAATAAATAGACGAACCGCTTATTGATATTCATGCATGTGTATTTGAAAGAAGTGAAAATAAAATCAAATAGTGGAAAACCAAAAAGTGAAAGTGAAAATGGAAATGTAAATGAAAAGTTACATAATCGTCCCCCAGACTTAATTTAATCATGGTTATGAATATCGTGTTTCCACTTTTTTTGTTCCTCTAAAGCCTCTCCTCTTCAATAAATCATTCGCGGCAGATAAACAGATTAAACGAGCGTCACTGTCGAGTGGCACGAGTTCAAATCTCGGAAAAATAGGCGATAAAGAAAGTCTCTATTATTAAAACGTGCGACGAGGTCTAATTGGAAAAGGAATGACAGAATCCAAGTTTCATAATTACAAAGCGAGGGTGCAGTTCTACGTGTCAGAAGAAAGTGTGCATTCTCGCTTGCATCAAGAAGAATAAGTGGTAGCCGCTTTCGCAGGTGGCTTTTCAGGTTTACTGCTTTAATTATTGACTCAACTGTATGTAGTCAGGAAAGGGAGAGGAAAATGTAGATACGAGATGCAGAAGCGACACAAAATGTGTGGAAGAATGAAAAAGGATTGAAAAACAGGGACTGTTTGCACCCTCAGTGTTAACGCAATATCCGTACTTTTGGACGCAGATGCAAACGTTCAGGACAAACTGTCTGTTGGTTCATCCGTAGGGCGTATAGTACATGTCTCTCCGACACCATACATATGCAATCGTTTCTGTCTGTCCTCCAGGATCCACCGTATCAAGCGGGCATTTCGAGTCCTTTGTCTGACAAGCGCCGCCGTGTTACACATGCGTTTGTGCACATGAGGGTAAACATAAACACCACAGACATCTCTTGATAGCAATAAGGTGCTGATGCCGGCAATATCAACGACACCAGAAACACGGTTGGTTCTATATTATACTTCCAAGCTCGTGCAACCAGGTGGATGTGAATTTGTGAAGGTGCAATACTGCCATAGTTTACGAACTTTCTGCTTCTATTGTCTCGATACACTCGATGGCGGGAACACATTTAGTAACTCAGTCGTGTGTTCACACAAGGTAGAACAACGAGGTACACTAGCTGGGTTGTTGATAGCTACTGTAGAAACTGTACTGTATAGAATCTAGGTGTAATTCTAGGTGTGCCTAGAAGAGTCTCAATTCAATAGTATCTACGTATGCTTTCACGGAAAGTTTATTTGTGTTGTTGAAGTTTCTGAATAGAATATAATGAATTTAATAATATAGAACATATAATTGGCAGCTATTCAATCCAAAGTTTTTTTTATCAAACTTTCTTTTGGTTAGACTTTGTCTATGATTTAGAAAAATGGAGAACTGATCGGGTCTACATTAGAACGTCTAATTGGTAATGTGGAGCTAATTAAAGAGAGAATGTGGCTTCAGATTTTGAGATTGCGGGAGTCTATTTTCGATATAATCGAAAACTTCTTCTTTATGATATAGGAATAGACAATGTTTATTAAAAGTTTTGGTTGCTTTTTGAAAGGGCTTTTTACTTCAAAAAGAAGAGGAGATGAGATACCTATCTTAAGAAAGAAATTGATTCTGTCACTCAAGTATTAGCTTTTGTTTGGTGAATGACACATCATTTACTCTTTTATGACTGGACCTCATTGTAAGAGTCGCAGGCGACACCCCGAGAAAAATAGGAAGACCTGCTCCTCTTTCACGAGTTATAATGGATTTTCGAACGAGTTATTCGATTTTTCGTGCGTCGAGAAAAAGTCAATTTTTTTTTATTCTTTAAAAAAGCGCCACTAAACCCAAAGGAATTCAGGGAATTCAATTCTCAATTCTCAATACGAGAAAACGTATGTGGAACAATTAAAACACACAGATCCATTCAGACGTCTAGTCTGAGGAATTTTTTTGTTTTATTTTTTTTACACTTACTGGATGAACAATATCAGAAAATAGTTCTCAAAACCATTTTATTTTATTTTTATTTATTGGCAGAAATACATCTGATGTTGCTTGGAATTTTAAGAGATTTTAAGGGATGTTAGAAGTATTTTAAGGGATTTCGCATAGAGACTTTAAAGGATTTAAAAAATTGTTAAAGGATTCTGAGAGATTTTATTTGATTTTATAGAGATTTTTATGGATTTTTAAAACAGTTCAAAGGAGTTATGAAGGGGATTTAAAGTCATTTAAAGTGATTTTAACGAAGCTCAAGGAATTTGAGTAGATTTCAAGATCTTTTAAATTATTTTAAGGATTTAGTAGGGATTCCAGAGGATTTACAATTTTTTAAAGGATTTAAAAGAAAATTAAAAAGATTTCAAAGGATTTATAAAACTTTCTAGTTGTTAAAATGTTTTTAAAAAGGTTACAAAAATGGGATTAAACATTTAAAAGAAAATTTAATTTAAAATGTACGAAAACAGTTTCAAAATATCTTTTAGAAATTACTATAAATCTCTTAAAATCCTTTTATAATTTTTTAAATGTTATAAAATATCTGAAAAAATCTTTTAATAGCTATTTTCCACTCTTTTAAAAATCCCTTTGAATCTCTAAAATCAATCAACACCTCTTAACATCTTTTGGAATTTTTTAAAATTCCTTAGTCTTTTTATCCTTTGAAATTCTTTAAAATAACTGTAAATCTCTTAAAATCCTTTTTTAATTTTTTTAATCTGATGAAATTTTCTGAAATCTCTGGAAATTCTATGAAGCCTCTTAAAATCTCGGACAACGCCGGATAAATTTCTGCTAGTCAATAAATACAAATTTTAGGTTTTGGAAACTGGAAAATCTTTTTTGTTGATTATATTTTTATTTGAATAAATCAAAAAAAAAATCGTCACATAATTAGACGTCTGAAACAATCAAATCCAGAGGAGGATACTCAAGACCCAAACAAATCATAAACGAATCATTCAGAAGTGTTTAACTTTCGAAGAAACTACGATAAGTTAATAAGCTAGTCCTAATTAAGTTGTAGCGCAGTTAGGTGTAGTTGTGTCTCAAGATAGTCTGACGTTTATTTCATTAGGTTACTTTACAGCTAATTGGTGCCAGGAACGTATAAAGCGGTAGGTAGGGCAGTTTGTCTCGTAATGCGAAAACATTGTTTCCTCCATCGACGAGGGAGGGAAGTCACGTAAAGGATTGCGCTAAGTCCCTCGGGACTCTGAAACCGCAGGAATAGCCTCACTTATACTTACTTACCGACTGGATTCTCCTCGATATTGGAACCTCTAATCTTTTAATCCTGCCTCCACCTTATTAAGGAAAAAGGAAATCCGCGCATTCCTCAGTCTGTATATATATATTATACCATATAGACCTCTAAGGTCTGTCTTCAGTCTCGTGTGCTTCACTAAAAGCTCGTAAATATACGCGACACAAGAGAAGAGTTTCAATCGCAGTGAATCAAACCGCTAGGGGATTACTATTTTATTTTATTAGGTCTTTTACCTTCGTATCACTTGCCCCCTTTTTTAGTTTATGCGATCTTAATCCTGCTTCGTATTATTTTAATTCCGTTTTTGGATCAATTTAAACAAATTTCATTTTGGATAAGACAGATTCTGGAGATTCCTTTATTGAATGGTTAAATAAAGTTATTCATATTTCGTGTTTAAGACACATGGAACTCATGAAAGTGTTTAAAGTTCTCCCACTCGATTATCGAAGTTAAGCAGCGCTTGGCTTGCTTATACAGGGATGGGTGCCGTTATACGCAATACTTAGATCAGCCCAAAATTTTCTTAATATGAGGTCGAACTCGCGCTTTAGCGCGCGATGATTTTTATTTTTTTTAATTTTCCCGCGTTAGCGCGTCGCCCGTATTGACCAATAAGGAATCAGTCCACGCATTTCGAGATATTTCGATACTTTTAGTGTATGAACTTTTTAGAACAGGAAAATTTTAAGAGATCTATACGTATTTTAGTAAAGAATTTAAAGAAGCCTGTAAAAGTTTGAAAAAAATTTTGACATTTTTAAAATGATTTTAAGGAATGTGCCTGAAAAAACACTCGTGAAATTTCTTAAAATTCTAAAAAATCTTTTATAAATCATAAAAATCTTGTGAAATTCTTTAAAATTTCATTCGAGTCCCTTAAAATCACTTTAAAAAAATCAAAATTTCTTAAAATTCTTGCAAGCCTTTTAAAATCCTTTAAAATACCACGAGAACATTTATAATCCCTTAAAATTTCTTAAAATTCTTCTAAGTTTCTTAAAATCCTTTATAATACCATAAAAAAAGGTTTAAATCCCTTAAAATACGTCAAAATTTCTTTAAATTTTTTAAAAGTTAAGCTACGCTTGGCTTGGCTGTACTGGGATAGGTGCTGTCGTACTAATTAAACCAAATAGGGTATGGAATTCCTTGGTTTTAAAGAGAATTTAGACCTAAAAAGTACTTACTCAAAAGTTATTAAATTTGTTATGTTTGTAGATTTACGATTACATACTTATCATTTATTGAATGTGTGAAGGCTGGGAATTAGAGAAGGAAGTGTTTTGCAGGGCGCTTAGTGTCGAATCGAAATTTCGTCAGTTTATCAAATACAGTTTAGCATGGCGTTTATCGTCTCTTACATTCGTAAAGGGGGGACGAGAAGTGAGAGAGTCGCAGAAGAAGGATGAGATGCGTAGGGCAATTTTCGCGTAATTCGATGGGGCGTGATCGTCATAGCAACCCCAAGGTATACCTCTACCTCCCTCCTTGGAAGCTGCAGTCTGTTCAAACATGCCCCAAACTCCGAATCATGTTGGGCTCGCATCTCCACTCTCGCTCTTTCCGTTTCTCCACAAACTCTCCTTGCATCTCGCAACTTTCTCTATCCCTCTATCTCTCTCTTTATCATTATATCTCTCTCTTTATCATTAAATTTCTCTCATTTTATCCTATTTTATCTCGATTTATCTTTCTCCCTCTGACTCTTCGAAAACACTTCTCCACCTATTTAACTATCCATCTAGTACTTCTTCATGCAAGACGGGATGAGGTCTCTTCAGATTTTCAAGTTATAATAACTATCTGGATTTCCATTCACGCCAACTGACAACTGGATAGTTTCATTCTAATTATGTGCTCGTTAGGAGACATGGTTTCAGAACAAACTCTAGATTTATGCATTGAATACATATGTATATATATATATATATATATGTACGCGAAATATCTGTTGGGTGAATTCTGCGACTCTTGTAGTAAATCCGACGCCTGCTTTCGAACGACGTCGACGACTGCTGACAGTGACGACGATGCGGAAAACCACGAGGACCGGGACCCAGTATCGCCGCAAATTCCCATTTATGCTCGCGTTAATTGAATTTTAGTAAAGTTAGGCGTTTAAACGCGTAACAGATGGAAAAAGGATTGGACAAGCAAACTGAATTGAGAGATCACATAATATGATTAAATATAACTTGATGACAACTTCTATTATATATTTAAATACAGTTTTCTTTTCTTATTTTGATAATTATTCATTTGCCGTTATATCATTGTTCATTATAATCGTTTTTATTATCATATACTTCTACGTCAAGTACTTTTATCTGACTGTGTATAATTCATCACAATATAAGACTTGGTGCGATAAAACTTCCTTTCTGGCGAAAAAAAGTTTGTGACTTCGAGATTTCTTTTCGCATAGCTGATATCTCATATACATTAATATGAGATGTCAAAACTTTCTAACATAAGTACCTCTAGAAGCTTTCAAGAGTTTATATACCATGTATCTATGATTGAAAATGTGATATAAGAGAGATTATACAATTTCTGAAAAAAGTGTCAATATATTGTGGTTGAATTCCTGAGGTCATTTAATCGGAAATTTTGACTGTTTTTTTTTTCGTCAAATTTAATTTGAAATATTTTTATAATTTATAGTAAACGACTTCCTACTATTTTAATTACTAAGAAGTCAGGGATTTCGAAGGATTATAAAGAATTTTCAGGATTTTAAAAGGTTTCTAGGAATTTAAAGGAATTATAAGAGATTTGTATAATAACTAAAAGATTTACTGGAGTTTTAAAGGACTTCATGAAATTTTAAGAGATTTGTAAAAAAAGTTTATGGATTTCAAGGAATTTTAAAGGATTTTAAAAAACTTGTAAGAATTTAAAGAAATATTGATTTTTTTAAGGGATTTAATGTTTTGATAAGATTTTATGGGAAATTCGACTGAAATTCAAATAAAGAGAGATTATTGTTCCTGACAGTAAAATTCGCCATTCTATCTATCTATCTATCTATCTATCTATCTATATATATATTCCAATTAAAATGAAAAATTATAAAAATTTAAATTACAATATAATTTATATATAATTATAATTATAAAAATACAAAATTTTCAAATCACAATTTCAAGAAGGGTTCGTGCCAGTTCTACCAATCAGTTTTAGCGAAATCACAAATTAGATTGTAAAGCCAAACACACATATACTCGTGAACGAACGACGGAAACTTCTTGGGCGATATTATGAAATTCAAAACGAAACGAGCTCAAGTAGAAAAGTTAGACGGGAAATGTATACGGAGGAAAATGCGTGCGAGTGTGTCTATCGTTCGAGTTTCGTTGCGTAAATGTGCTGAGCTGAAACGAAAGATATACACATAAATTAAACGAGAGTTACAAAGCCGGGTATTGCGAGCTACGCTTAATTATAAAACCGATAAATTCATCCAGCAGTGGGACGCGGGACAGACGTCTGCGATCCCCCAGTTGATAAACGAGCTACTGATCCCGACAGCATCCTCCTCGGTGTCTTCTACGACTCCTCGTTTTACCTACGACCTTCGAGATGTTCGCTTGACTGCGCGCCCTTCGCGATTATATACTTGTACACTGCATTATAGCTGTTGAATATACATATACATATACATATACATACATATATATATATATTATTACACGTAGCAGATATGTATATACAAAAATACTTGTTGATATTGTATGTACATGAACCTTCATTCGTTTTCACGGATCCGCGATTCCAGGTTCTTGCATGAACCGAAGCGTGTAATTGGATACGAGACTGGACCTGGATCGTGTGTACCTAATCACGACGATAATGACTGCGTAACGACTAATTATATAAGGTGGCATGGCGTTCCCATCGATGACGGCGCAGCGGTCGATAATGCATTAGTTCTCGCAACTATGTACTCACTTTATTTGACTTTATTTATTGATTTGACATTTCTATTTTTCATTGCTTGTTACTAGGTTCAAGTTTCAGACGTCTAGTCTGACGAAGTTTTTTTATTTTTTTATGTTTTATATTTATTAGATTAAGAATATCAAAATAAAAGAGTTCCAAAGAATATATTCTTTTATTTATTCACTATTCATATAATTCTCAGGAACTTCAAAGAATTTTAAAGAATTTCAAGAAGAGTTTAAAATAATTTAAGGATATTCAAAAGTTTTCACAAGATTTCAAGACATTTTGAGGTATTTAATAGATTTTAAGTAACTTTATGGAATTTTAAGGAATTGATTCTAATATAGACGACATCAAATGAAATCAAATCCCAAATCGTTTGAAATATTTCAAAGTTCCATGGAGTTCATATTAAAATCTCTTGAAATATCTTGAAATCTCGTAAAATCTTTTGAAAGCTCTTAAACTCCCTTCAAATTTCTTGAAGTTTCTTAAATTCCTGAAATACTTTCTTTAATATTTCTAGAAATCCCAATTTAAAAACAATTCTTGAAATCCTGAAAAAAGTTGTTGCTCAATGGAAATAGGCGTAGTCAATGAAAGTTGGGCGTGGTCAGATATGATTTACATACATCGAGTTGGAAAGCATCAAACACTTCACATCAAATACCTTTTTCATGAGTTTCAAGCCCGACAAACAAACGGAACGGAAGCTACTACTGAAATCGATTTAGAGCAAAATCGACTGTCAGACACAGCAACACGAGTTGAGCTTTAGAGAGTGACGAGGCCCCCTTTTTATTTCCTTTTTAATTTCGCTTTTCCCCCAGGAATTCGGATGTTTGATGGCGAACGATAACGGGAAATCCGAAGTAACGGCTCCATAACGGACATCTCTTATATCTCGCCCATTTCCCTCGTACCTTTACGAAGTTCACAAACTATCAGACAGCCTCTCTGAGGGACAAATTTCCTCATCTAACTTTTAGCAAGAAGATGAGATGATCGCTCAGTGCCACGGCCGCCAAGAATCACACTCTAGCAATCGTTGCCCACTCTTTGCTCTCAGTCGTGAGAAAATTAATAACGGAATTTTCGTACTTTTTCTTCATGGAAGACTTTATTGGATTTTGAAAATAGTTGGGAAAATTGATGAAAGGCAGCTTTCGATTAAAGTTGAAGAATGTGGCCTAGAGGAATACGTATACAATATTTCAGACAAGTTTTATTGAATTGCTTTTCGAAAGCATTAAATTTATATTTTTATATTTACTCTTTCCAAATACGAAATACGAAATTTTTTTACTTATTCATTCCTTAATACATAAAATATCAATCTTTGCTATTGAATATACCAATTCTTATTCTCAAGATATTAAGTTAACAAATTTTGATTTTACAGTTTCGGTAAGTATGTTAAATTTGTACATTTATGTACACAATTTCCTCAAATCATAATTGATTACATCAATTATAAATATTGAAATAGCAATAAGTATTCTTACCAAATTTCATTGAGCGGAGAAAGTTTTTCGTAAAACAATTTTAACTTTCAATTTCTCAGACAAACAAAGTCGTTACAACGATTTTTACGTCATTGTAACGATGTGACTATTAAAAGAGGAACATCACTTGGACACTCTTGAATTAACAGAAAATTTTCTACCCGAGTGAAATGGAAAAACGAAGCGAGGGAGAAAATATACGCCGTATAGCGTTCGATGGCTCGGAAATAAACGAGAAACGCTACAGCGCAAAGCAGGTAGTCGAGACAGCCGGAAGCCGCGCCGGGTAAATTGAAAATGTTGTTTTCTGTTTAAAGTTGTGATCGGCGACGCAGCAACTGACACCCCCGTCCAGCAACCCTCAAACCAGATTCCCGACACGGCTTGGCCGCTAGCTGCACTGTATTATGCATTCACGTTTACCCTCTCAAAGCCGTCCACCCATCTCAGTCTCTCGTATACCTTAACATAATAAGGTTGTATTATACAGTATATACAAAATTTCTAGTTAAAGGCACTCCACGTCGGGTCTTAAGACCTCGTCGAACCAGAAAACACCCGACACACTCCCAGAACTTTTCCTTCAGTGAACTTTATTAGAAATACATTCTCGCCCGCTCTTGACAGTGTTATTACTTTCCTGTAGATCTAATTTGAATAAGGGGACAGAGCCGATTTCTCAAGTATTTCTTAACACCACTTGCGAGATAAAATATGTAACTTGACTGAATCTGCGAAAAGGAAACGGAACTGGAACATGGACTCATATTTTATGTGAGAGGGATGAGATTTTTTAATGTCACGGGAAATATCAGTTCTAAAGACCCAGCGATCAATTTCCGCTGTACATTTGTATTGTTATTAGTATATTATTATATTATTATTATATATTATTATATTATTATTATATATATTATATATATTATATAATTATTATTAGTATATTATTATATTATTTGTATATTATTAGGGTTAGTGGTGTGACAAAAAGGATGTTTTTTTATCTAAGAAGATATTATAAAAATTGTATTTGCTATTTTCTATTTTAAATTGTTTTGTTAAAATAACAATTTAGCAATAGCACTGGCTTAAAATCCGGTGCGACTCGTCATTATCAGGGGTTCGAGTCCCTGTTATCTATGGAAAATTTTTTGCAAAAACCTGATTCGCCTTTAAAACACCTAAAGTAAAACAATATAATTGATTGTGTTGGTTTGCTAATTATTATAAAATATCAATATAAAATTCTTTGACATTCCATAAAATTCTTTTAAATATACCATGAAATCCTTAAAAATATTGTTAAATTCTCTGAAATTACTTAAATTCCCGCGAAATATCGTGAAATGATATACTTTTTCGTAAAATCCTATACGCCATTAAATTTCTTTAAAATTCTAATAAAATTTCTTAAAATTCCTTTAAATTTCATAAATCACTTCACATTCCTGAAAATTTTTCAAAACTTGATGTAATGAGATGCACTTGCCGTGAAATGAAAATTGTTTAAATTGTTGAACTTTAAATTAGAATCATTTAATTTTGTATCTTTTTTTATTTGAATATTATTAATTGTCCATAAGTATTGCTAGTAAATGTACAGTAATTACAATACCGTTAATCCATGTGCAGCTGTGATTTTAATAAGATCATTTAAAACGAAGCACGTTCTACGTATAAAAGGGATACCAGGAACTTTCCCGAATCCTCTGTCTTTCGTACTTTCTATAGGCGGATCCACGATGGATTTTCTGGGATATTTCACGGAAATTACCTTGCGACCACCGTTCTCAGGTTTCAAGTGATTATATCGCATAATCCGGCGAGCTGGTGTTTGTCACAGCGTGTTCTATGGTGTCGGGTGTCCCGTGATATTCCCTGTTATCCGAAACACGAGGCTGTTATCCCACAGGACTTACCATACGGGAGCTCAGCGAATGAGGCAATGAGCGGTCTCGACGAACATTAATCACTGTGCGTCATCAGCTGTGATCTCGGTGAAATCGTAATTAATTCTAAATGCCTATGTCCTTGAAAATCAGTCTAGTCACCATATGAAGAGATTAAATTAAAATTGGTCTTAAAATTGAAAGTAAATTGTAAAATTGAAAGCTGTAAATTCTACTTCCGTACAAAGTAAAAAAAAAAACGTAAGTCCAGTCTAACTCGAAATGAGAAAATCAAGAAATATCTGCAGCAGATATTTCTGTATATGTTTTATTTTGCAGGTAGTTTAAAACTTAATTTTTTCTTTAAAAAAGGGATATTTTTTCATTTCTGGGAGGGATTTGTCAACTTTCCTACACTTTTTCATTTTACAACCTTTTCTGACCTCTTTATACGATATTTACTCAAACTAGAAATCTTCTTGTCAAACCTGGGATAAAATACATTTTTAAAGGTTGTTTAAAATCCATCTCTGTTGCCATCCCCCAAATCTCTGTTGAAAAAATTTGAGAAAAATTTAAAGTTGGTTTTTCACCAAACGAAAGCTTTTTGGGGGGTGTTTCAAGAAATGAATGGAGGTATAATTTTTTTGGGCCACCCTAGTAAAGATACACAATATGCCTATAGACTATTATTTATTCAATAGCCCTAGCTTGAAGCCTTATTAAAAGCAGAGGGTAAATATTTCGTTTACCTATAATCCTCGACTTAAAACGTGAAAGAATTGTGTAAGAAACTAAAGACCTAGTACTTAATTCAGAGAGATTAAAAGGGGTGTGAGCGAAAAAGAATGAAGTTCTACGACCTCCGATAAGAAGAGAAGGGCATCAGTAGATCGCACCCTCAAACAATGGGGTTGTACCAGAGTCTATCGCAGCGCAATAATATCTTTTTTTACCGAGAGTACGCCCCATCGAGTTCCCATCACCGCCGGGAGCGACGGTATTACAAGTAATTGTCGCTATATAGGGTGGGGTGCAAGATCTTCTTCCCTAACCACCTTTTTCCCTTCGTCCAGACAACTGCCGCACCCCTATTACTATCACTATTACTATAGTTTGCAATTCTAGACTCAAGCACCCTCTATATCGCGTCAACCTCCATCTCCCTTCTTCATTTTACGGGGGGTAAAAGGACCGGCAACTTTCGCTTAACAAGTGGGTGATTCACAAATCATTCCCAATCGCGTCCTTCGACAAAATGCGAAATTTCATTTGGTTAAGGGCCGAAGAATATCGGGGGCATAATTAATGACAATTGTGCGTTTCTGAATTCAACAGAGTTTGACAGCACATGTAGATATGTTAGGGGAAAAAATAGTATCTGAATGTGTATAATAATTAAGAATCCTGGTTAGAAGAAGGGATTTTAAAGTATTTTAAAGATTAAAGGGTATTTTAAATAATTAAAAGGAAATTTCAAGATATATAAAAAATCTAAGTGGATTTTAAAAGATTTCAAAGGATTTTCAGGATTTTAGTGTATTTAAAAATATTTCAAGGAATTTGCAAGAGATTAAGAAAATTTCAAAGTATTTTGAAAGATTTATGGGTGTGCCAACGCCATGAAATTTTTCCATACGGTATAAGTAACATTTTTAAGAGATTTTAAAGAATATATGTAATTATATAAATATATATAAAATTGTTGAATATCAACTTCTAATCATGCAGTGTTATATCAAATGAAAAAACTTTATTTGGAATGGCCAAAAAGTAACAACAGTTGAGGATTTTTATTATCCACAAAGCTTAAAGCTGAAGTTTATAATGTAGCAAGTTAGAGAAGATTCTGGAGAACACTTTATGGAACTCAAGGTGTGAAAAATTTTATGACACTATCATCTAGATATTCTCTCCCACTCTGTGTCTCATTCAGAGAGAGGACTCGACGGAAGATAATAAAAGGAGATATAACACGTAGAAGTGTGAACTGTTAGGAATTTTTCATTTTGAAGATATCTAGTTTAACAGCTCGTTAAACTACAGAATATTCTTCAGTTTCTTTTAGAAATTATGAAAATAATCTTATCCCAGAGTCTATCGACACAAAAATTCTTTTGTTTTTTGAAACTTTAAAACAATTCTTATTAAAAGAGAAGTGGAGGTAATTCCTCTGTACCGCAACGATGAAACCAAGAGGGGTAGATAAAGCTCAATAAAAAAAAGAGGATGCAGACGCAATTCATTGTCGGAGGTCACTGACAATAGTGACAATGCCACTGACTGTAGATTTCAGAGCATGAGCAATATACAATCATGGTAACGAAGCCCGCGTAATGAGAAATCCCAGAGATAACGGGATGGAAAATGCTCCCGAGGGATGAAGCGCGATGGTTACCCGCCAATGTCGAGGAAGGACAAGCGTCCAAGCGTCGTGGTTATCTGATCGTCCTTGGAAAACTGCAAGACCTGGTCCTGAATTTCACTCTCCCCAGTTGAGCCTTTATCTATCTCGTTTTACACTGCTTGAGCTTGTGTCTATTGTATATCCATATATGTATATGTTACACTAGCGCAAAGACGTTTATCTATATGCATTTCTGTATATATATATAGGCAAGCAAATACGTGCCTCGATTGAGATTCGAAGGGGTCTAGAAATTAGGGTAATTCCAGAATTCGACGAAGCGCGATATCCACCATATCGAGTCTGCAAGGTTGCACCTGCTACAGGTTAAAGAGAACATTGCAACTCTAGATTGACTTTCTGAAAGTCACCCTTTCGTATGCCGTTTGAAATTCAATTGAAAGTTCTTTGAAGTGCCGCTCGGCTGCTCGTTCGATGTAGAGAAACGAAGCGATTGGCTCATCTTGCACATAAAACACATACGAGTGTAGAGTTAAACTTGCTACCAATTTCTGTTTCGAAACCTATCATATGTCTTTTGGTATTTTCGGTTAGACTCCTTTAAAGGAAATTCCCTTTGTAACTGCCTTTTTTAATGAAAACCCCTGAATCAAGTTGGCCACATGTCAGGAAAGTTAGGGAAAGAAATTCTCAAACACTTCCTTCACTATATATCAATAATTAATTATTTATAAATAGTACGATATTACTATATATTATATATATATTATATTATATTATATTATATTACTATATATTACTATATATTATATTATAGCC
Source organism: Synergus gifuensis (assembly GCA_904066015.1). Classification (NCBI taxonomy): domain Eukaryota; kingdom Metazoa; phylum Arthropoda; class Insecta; order Hymenoptera; family Cynipidae; genus Synergus; species Synergus gifuensis. Next base: position 2,106,553 of record CAJFCO010000086.1, read on the forward strand.
TATAATATTATAGCCTAGTACGATAGCACCCATCCCAGTATTACCAAGCCAAGCGCTGCTTAACTTGAACGATTGGGTGGGAGGGCCTTAAACACTTACATGAGTTACATGTGTCTTAAACACAAAATATATGAAGAATTTAAGCACTCAGCTAAGGAATCTCTAGAATCTTTCTTATCCAAAACGAAATTTGTTTAAATTCAAGGTGGCCACGTCAGGGAAGTCAAGGAAATGTTAGGGAAATGCGAGTAGTTAAAAGGAAAATGAAAATTGATATTTGTGCAAAGTATGTTATTTTTGACGTATTGTAGATATAGCTTTTATAATTTATTTATCAGATTTTAGCAACTTTTCAAGATATTTTCAATAATTTTTAATTGTTTTAAGATTTTTAGAAATTTAAAGGGATTACAAGAGATTTGAATAATATTTAAAAGATTTAGTGGAATTTTAAAGGACTTCATGAAATTTTAAGAGATTTTTAAGAAAGTTTAGGGAATTCAAATAATTTCAAGGAATTTTAAAGTTCCTTCTGGAATTTTAAAGGATTTTAAAAACCTTGTAAGAACTTTCAGAAATTTTGATTTTTTAAAGTGATTTTAAAGAATTTTAATCTTCTTCATGGAATTTAAAGGGATCCTTCTATTAAAGGCCGCGACGGCATGATGCAAATTGAATTAAAAAAAAAAATGAATTTCTAAGAATTTCTAGTAAGCAAGATCGTTAATTATAATTCGAAAGTGACACAATAAAATCCGATATAATTATAAGCTAATAAATTATAGGCATAGCTTTAAAACTACTCGTGTTGATATAAAAATCTATCACTTTTCCTTTGTGTAGAAATGAAAATTACAGTTTTTAACAAATATTTATTACTTTTGTAATATAATTTCAGATTATACACCTCAACGTAATCTCTTCCTTTGAATTATACCAAAAATTAAAAAATAATTCAGTATACTTTATAGATATTAATTTTAATTAATTTTAATTTGATTTAATTTTTTGCATAAACCTCATTGGCCTTTAAATAACTCGAAGATGTAAGAAGTAAATCAATATAATCGATTTTGTTGGTTTGCTAATTATTACCTATAAAATATCAATGTAAAATTCCTTGAAATTCCATAAATTCAAAACTTGATGTAATCAAATGTACTTGCCGTGAAATTAAAATTGTTTAAATTGTTTAAATTGTTGAACTTCAAATTAAAATCATTTAATTTTGTATCTTTTTTTATTTGAATATTATTAATTGTCCATACGTCTTGCTAGTAAATATATAGTAATTGCAATATCGTCAACCCATATGCGCAGCTGTGATTTTAATAAGATCATTTTAAGCGAAGCACGTTCTACGTATAAAAGCGATACCAGGACAATTCCCGAATTTCAATACCATTATTATTGAAAATTGATTTACATTTTTAATACTTTTCTGTCAGTATTTGTGTGAAAGTCAGGGAAAAGTCAGGGAAATGTCAAGAAAATTGAAAAATTGAATCTTGTGACCAATCTGTCTGAATTTACTTTTACGTAGTAAAAGGTATGTCAGTATTGTCACAAAGCTATCCAAATTGGCTTAGTTTTTCTTCTCTGATAAGACCTATCAGGCAATTACGAATCGCGCTAAACCGTGCAGAAAAACTCGTGGCTGTGGTACAAGACGTAAGCACACTATCCAAACGCCATAAAGATTTATGGCTAATTCTTTTTCTTCGCAAGCTTATCCGGTCATCTGAAATGAAACAGCTCTGCCAAGCAATATATATCTATATCTACGTCGTCGTTTATCTGAGTCAGAGTCACGATGCCATCCGGGGAGTTTCATCGTCATCTACACACGAATCTGGTATGAGATTCGACCTGGCAATCGACTCTCATATATGGAAGCGAGGAATCTACATGCGAAAGAACCCTCCTGTTTCTGAGTCACTGAATCTTCCTTCATTTTATCACCGGATCCATTTGCCATCCTTTCCAAGATATTCGTGTGGATCGCGAAACGATTTGTACATGGGAAGACGTTCAAGCACGGAACCAACTCTAGAATCGAATTGCATACGTCATGAGAGGAAAGACTTTCGTTTCAAATTTTTCAAACTTTATTTTGACATCTTCTCATTCAAGTGTTGAGATTTAAGGGAAAAATTCCTCTCACGTGCACATGTAAATTTTGCATATTTTATAACTTTCAGCAAAAATACGAAAACAGTTTACATCATAGAGAATTCCTCATCAGTGAAATACTTAAAATAGTGATAGGAGTTAGGAATAACATTTTTCACAAATTTTGCATATCTTATTTGCTCTTCAATACTTTTGGCTTTACTTTTGAAAGATGCACATTAATAATAATAACGTGAGTGCAGTATATCTTGCTAGAATAGGGTAGAAGAATTGGTATCAATCAGAAAGTCTATCTTCAGTTAGACCCTATCCTGATCTAATCGATATCCATGAATGATACATTCCGCAAATTGCTTCCACGTGCTCTTACTTCAACATTAATAATTTGTCCGTATTAATAATTCATATCTAAAGAAAACAGCTACAATATGTACAGGAATTTTGATAAGAAGAATAAAAGATTTATATTGATTACTTTGTCACATGAGAAATATGACTCTTGTAATATGGCTGTGTATTTCATTGGTTCGATAATATTAATTCTATAACATTGGATCAAAACATTGGTTATATATTTCTTCGATATATTCACAGATTCTTAAAAATTGATAAACACAAAAATATATTTTATAATCACGTTTATTCAACACATTTTTTGTCTAACACGAGCTAGTTGTCACCTCTTTCATTTTTCCGAGGTTAAAAAATTTAATTTGTGCTTTAAATTGCAAAATAATTATATAAGAAGCAATTTACATGGAAATTGCATTCTGTGAAAGGACAGATATTTTTATAAAATGCATGACGGTGACCGTCCAGACATTCTTTCATTTTTCTGCCTTCGCGTCGTGTTTGAAAGTTCCTAAAATTTTCGTAAAAAATGCTTCATGGAAATCATCTCTTTAAAATATTCAAACTCCCTTAAACTCTTTCGAAATTCTGTAAAAATTCTATCAAATCACGTGAAATCTATTTAAATCGGTTTAAATTCTCTTGAAACACTTTGTGAAATCATTTGAAATCTTCTAAAAATCCTTTAAAATTCTTAACATCATTTAAAATCTCTTGAAATACTCAAGTCTTGAAACTCCCCTGAATTATTTTGAAATTTTTTAAGAATTCCTTAAAATCTCTTGTTTCGATATAATTACTACTAATTTTTTAATCTTGATGGGGTATTGACCAGTTTTCCCTAAGTGGGATATTTACCAGTGAGAGCGTAACGCGCTTTCTGAGATCCTTTCCAGTTTTCCTGATTAGGCCCACATTAAAACCAGGGAAAAAGCTAGCCAGAGCCCCTTCCGAATTTCTGCACGGGAACTTCATGAATTATCCCAACTCTTGAATTCTCTTATATCAGTATCCCAAAGCATGCAAAGCCACCCTTCGCTTTCAATCAGGAATAGATGATTTCAGCTTATTATCATAAATATCATTCAAGAATTCCTTCTTGTCTTGACCTCCCTGACTTGGAGCAGATCGGCACGCAAAGGCAGCATCATCACGGCGCCCATTTCCTTGTCATTGAAGGTTTGATCAGCATTTCGCTTTCCATAGAGGGGACTTGTGTTTCGTTTCCTTGGTGACGCAAGGGAGCACAAACCTAACCACCATATGCCTCTACTGTTTGTATTTCATATTGATAGAGTATTGATACGATCCTCTGGCCCCGTCGTCCTATCGGCGACGCCACCACATTGGCAGACGGCCGGCAACCCCCCTGTGTGCCATCAAGGGTGAGAGAGCAAGAGAGGGGAGAGAGGAGAGAGAGAAGAGAGAGAGAGGGTAGAAAATCCTATCTCTGTCTCACCAAAGCAAGCAGTCCGCTACTGTTACTATTGTAAGCGGCAGCGTGTTTACTTTGTTCCGCATTGTTGCTTCGAGCTTCGTTAATGGCCGCCCTTCAGGTTTACACAGTACTAGAGTATACGTGAAGTCGTGATTTTCGCAACGAAAACATCACACGCAATTGTCTCCGACAAAAAAAAGCAATTGGTCGTCGGATGCAGAATTTCGGTATTCAAAAAGAAGTAAATACGGTTACATGGGCACATTTCCAGGAAGCATCAAAACAGTGACTTGCGCTAAGTTTGAATAATTAAGATATATACTTTTTTATGTTTATAATACTTTTTTTTCTGAAAATTATTAAACATGTGTGGATAAACGAAAATAGATCAGCTTTAATTGCTTCCGTTACGTAAGCATAATACCAATAAATGAAACCGAGTTCCATTAGGTCATTAGAAAGACATATGGTATTTGAGTTTGTAAATTACTGGGTTAATAGTCGTTATAGGATATGGGAAAGAAATGGTATATAGAGAGCAATTTATCTAATTGTTATATCTAACACTTAATATTGTGTGTTCTAATTCAAGCTTGAAATTATTTTATTTTATTTATTTTTTATTTTTGATATGATATATTTACTTTTAAACATAAAATGGAGAAACTATTTCAAAGAATAATGAAGCTAATTTCTTACCGGTTCGCCAACTGTGCTGTGCCAAGAGAATTCCAAATCAGCCAAATTCACTGGAACTGGGACCACGAAGTTTAATGCATAGTTGTTTATAACCCCCTCTCTCACGTAGAATAATTCGGCATTGAGACCTAAAACAAAAAATTAAAGATCTATGAGTGTTCAAATATATTAACAGGGAAATCGCTTGCAATTCTTTAAAATCATTAAAATGTCGTGAAATTTTATAAAATCTCTTGATAATCCTAAAAATTCTTAAAAAATTCCTTGAAGCTGCTTTAAATCCCTTAAAATATCTTGAAATCCTTAATCCCTTCTGCATTCTTTAAAATGATTCAAAATCTCTTGATATTTCCTAAAATCACATAAAACCTCTTGAACCCCTTTAAACTCCCTTTAATATTTCTTCAAATTCTTGAAAATTCTTTAAATCTTTCTAAATCGGTTTAAATCGCTTTCAATTCTTTAAAATGCCTTGAAATCTCTTGTAAGTCCTTCAATTCTCTTGAAATCCTTTGAATTCCTTTAAATAAAATAAAATCCCTTAGAATCTTTGAAAATTCATTAAAATTATTTAAAGTTACCATGGAAATGAAACTCTTAAAAAAATCATAAAATAAACTCTCTTAAAGTTTATTATTATCCTGAGCGCACGGAGAAAACTGGATATTAAACCGTAATATCTATCTATTTAACTATGGGACGACTATCTAGATATTTAGATATAATATCTTGATATTAAAACTTAATATCCAGATATTAAAATATATAATCTAAATATTCTGACATCCAATATTTTAATATCTGCATATTAAGTTATAATATCAAGATATTATATCTAAATATCTAGATAGTCGTCCCATAGTTAAATAGCTAGATATTACGGTTTAATATCCAGTTTTCTCCGTGCGACGCCGGTAATTTTTTTTTATATACATACTTATAAATAGTGAATAATAGAAATAATGTAAATAGATAATAAATAGATGATCCAATATTGAGTACATAATTGAAAGAACTGTTTCATCAGCAATATATTTGTGAACTCGTCCTTCAAACGTGACAAGTAAATTATTTAAAAAATCGATACCCTCCATTCTGCAAATCTACATTGTTTCATTTTACCCCAGCTTTATCAACAGAAATCCTGCGCACCCTTTGCACGAATCGTGCGAAAATCCCGTAGGTAGACATGTCTCGAGAGATCTGAATTTCCCCAGCGATTCGAGTCATCCGTCCGCCTTCACGTATGACTACGCAATTCGCTATCTCGTTCGCAAACGTCTGCGTAACTATAAGTTATCTTGGTAACCTAGCCTATATCAAGTAGTGTGCTATATAGTCAGACATTTCACCCTGGCGTGTGATAAGACGCCTCTAAGGAGGGAATATTTCAGATTGGGATTACATGCATTGAACAAGGTCGAGGTGGAAGGAGAGCGTCAAAGAGAGATTCGATACTATTGTTCGTATATATTACCTTCACACAATCTATACTGTGCTTTGTACTACAATTGTATTGTTTAACCCATCCTCGAAACTCCAACCAATATTGCACACGAAACAAATACCATTAAGTAAATCTTGAACAGATTGTTTAATTAAATCTTCCAAAGATGAATAATTTATTAACAATTTTCGGAGAAATATACGATTATTAGATTTGCAAAACAAAGTAATGTGCACTCAGGTGAAAAAAAAAATAAACCTTTCTAATAAGAGAAAGATAAAAGTTAATATTCCCGGAAAACAGTAGATTCAGTAGAAGAATCTAGTTAGAGTCAGACATGAAAGATCCCACCGTTAAAACTTCGATACCAGTTCCATTGTTACTGGTGTTCCAAAGTTTTTGAATTTCTCCAGAGTCCCTGAGATCACGCCTTGACATACCGAAACTTCTCTGATATACCAAGAATTCTCAAATGTTTTCCTGACTTCTAGACGTCTAGTTTATGTATGAGATCATCCCAGAGGAGCGATTTGAGCAAGATGGCTTTGAAATGGTCGCTACAGTTCATATTGTCTTACCTTTGGGTTTATGTCAACTCCATATCAAATCTACGGGTCATAAACTTTTTACAATTCAACGTGAAAGCTTCCTCGACTTGTTTACATGACAGTTTTCAATGATAGGAAGTATCAAGGGGCACTTTGGAAGCCTATATATCTTTTTATGTATTTCAATCAATCAATTTTGAGATGAATCGTTATTTTATAATACGAATAATAAATAGAACCAATATCACCAAGCCTGTGGATAATTCCTAATTTTTATGGATAATTCCTTTGAAAATAAATACTTGAAAACAGTATGATAGAAGTTTGAGCAAAGTTATCGATTTGCACTTTGCAGAACCATTTTTGGGAGGAAATCCAACTACATTAGCATGGAGCAAGAATGCACAGAACTAGGAAGCATATATTTTCAACTAAGTTTAGTCGTTTCCGATGTAGATGCACCTCGAGGACAAAAACCTACTGAGAGGGGTTCTGGTGGCCCTTGGAGTACGTTCAAGACGCTGCCACACCCCACATTAGCAACCAGCAACTGCGTTAGGGCCCGTTTCATATGCCAGACACGATTTTCTACTTAGCACCAGTCCCACCTCCTACTTGGCGAGGATCTGCACTGAAAGGACATAACGTATCTGCGCTCCTTTTGTCCCTGGAGAATTTCACGGGACAACCGAACCCCGGGATAAAATATTCCTCTTTAATGGCAAGGCTGTTTTCTCTAATAGGTTCCTTAACAAAGATGGATCGATAAATAATGGCTGCATGTATCAGGAATGACCACAAAATTGAATTAAAACCGGAAACTCTGTCCAAGGGGAATTCAGATCATTACTTCTCGTAACAACTTTTCTAACTTCGATTTCTCTGTAATAAAAATTTCTAGCATATCATTTTTCAATCATTTAAGGTGAAAGCTTCACTGTTCACAATTTTTGTAATTTTTCAACTATCTTGAAAGACGCGTTTTATAATTGAAGCATAAGAAAATTCAACCCTCGTTTACATTTCAGAAAGTGTCTAATCTGTTTGCGTCATCTAATGAAACCTGAATCCTGTGGAATTTAGGATTATAAATTAAATTGGGTACGAAATAAAAAGGTCTGGAGAAACTTAAGTACGAAGTTTAGGTAGAAAATACCAATATCCGGCGTAAAAGGATTCGAAATTTGCTTACTGAACAGACTTTGATGAGCTACGAGGAACTGGGTACAGGATATTATAAGAGAGAGCTGCGGGGATTATCAGGGTTGGAAGCGAAGGTAAATACATTAAGGATACAACATCCTGTAGGAGTACATCCTGCTTGGAGGAGAAAGCCCCTGATCTCGTGGTACATGTATACGAGTATACGTGAATTTCACGTTTCTCAATGGGAAATTCGAAGTTTCATGAGAAGAAAAGTTACCCATCCCTCGGTTTTTCCTTGTTTGACTTTGCTTATTCATAGGCTAGTGTTTTGCTGTGAACTCAAGGAGCTTTCTTATCTTTCTCACTCCAAGACGTTGACTTCCAACCCATTGCAATCCGTCCCGCACTTTTTACAAGAGAAATGAGAAGGGAAAACGAAAAACTGCTGATACTTACCCCTATAATTTCCATTCTCTGTTACTTTTAGTAACTCTATACCCTTTTTCGAGCCTCTTTAAAAAACCGCTTTTTACATTCTCATCATATGAGAAAGTATTTTTTTTATGTGGAAAATCCCAATTTCCCAATTTTCATCAAATACCTTATTTTACAGTAGGGTTCTGACGAGGCCCTGGTTGGGACTTCTGTTTTAAATAAGAATTTTTTAATATAATTAGGGATTTATGGGGCAATGATATAATTATAAATTATTAATATAAATATTAATTATTTATCTTATTAATTATATCAATTTTACATTGGTATTCCTACCTTAAAATAATTTAACAAAACTGAGATACTTTTGATAAATGAAGAAGAAAATTGAAGAGTCTTCCACTTGAAAACCAAATATCAGGTAAAAATAGGGAATTCGCAACAGGAATTTGGTTTTAGAAAAAACTGGTCAGGCCCCCATCAAAATATCTCCACGTTTTGAGATCTCGTGAGTAAGAAAAAGGTTTTTTTGCCGATGTTTGTCGTTCGTCTTGAAAATTAAAAAGCTTTTCGAGACAAGGTCAAAATACAAGGCGTGAACTTGCATTACTTTCTCAAATTATATTTTGGCATAGCTTCCGGCGCGGTTCTTCCGCTTCGAATTATCCGTTCTCGTGCCTGCATTCCCAAACGCAGCCCTCTCAGAAACGTTCAAAGAGGGTTGCATTTTCGTGTGAACCACTTCACGTTCGTTGGAAAATGAGAGAGAAACTGAAAAAGGCAAGAAAAAAGTAGAAAGAAAAGTGCGGGAAAGACAGAATCGTCTCGGTCGTGATTCGAAATCGAAGGATACATTTGGAAAAGAGAAGCTAAGGAAACAATAAGGGAAGAAAGAAAGAACAAGGGTTGGTGTTTGAAGCATGTAATGATCGTTTGTTTCCACATTCCAAGATTGGTCTGCGAAAGAACTTCGTCTTCTAGTTAGAGCGATGTTTGTTTTTAATTAAAATCAGTCGCAGCCAATTTCATACCCTTATCCATTTTCAATAACTCTTCCTGATTCCCCCGACCTCCTCGCCAATTGGAGTTTTTAATATTCAATTAAACCGTCATCCTTTTCTTTAGCTATGCATCCGCCCTTTCGTAATTCTCATCAAGTTTCAAGTGTTTCTCTCAGGGAAAGGTGCCTAATTCAAAAGTAATAGTGCAAATTGCTTCGATGGGTTTACTCATCTTTTATGTGAGTACTTCTTCACTGTTGTTGTACACAGTGTTGAAAAAAAAAATTAAATAAATCTCTTGAAATTCATGTGAAAAATTCCTGAAAATTTCTAAAAATTCCTAAAAATCTCATCAAATTTCATGAAATGATTTAAAATTTCACAAAATCTTTTAAAGATCACAACAATCTCTAGAATTCTTTTAAATTTCTCGAATTCCCATGAAAACATTTAAAATTCCTAGAAACCTTTTGAAATCACTTAAAATTCCACAGAATTCTTTAAAATTCCTTTAAAACTGCACGAAATATCCTGAAATCCCTTAAACTTAAAAACTTCTTGAAATTAATTTCTAAAAAGAGAAAATAAACACCGAGAACAAAGTTTTAAATATATTGTATCATAAAAACACTTTTTCTCCGATAATTATTTAACTGTTTGAAAATGAAATGAAAGAAGATGTTTTTAAGACTTAGATCCTTCAATAAATTTATAAAACATTCTCTTTCAAAATAATTGTCCTACTCAGACACCATTCATACTCCAAATTGTAAATTCTGTATGAAAATTCTTGAATTTAAACAAGCAATGTAACATATAATACAAAAAGAAGAAGAAAAAGGAAATCGTCGTTTTAATTAGAGTGCACTGTTTTATTTGGAACATCAGGACGAGTGGACACTTTGAATAGAATTTTGCTCATTAACAGCTGCATTTGCTTTCACACCAACATGTACAGCGATAGTTAAAATACAATTCTCCTTTCACTAAAGTCTTTCCAACGGGGTTTTATTGCAGAATGTAGCACCGCGGGTATTTCTCGAACCGCTGGCTGTAAACCGTTCGAAACCCGCTTCCACACCACCTTACTCTTACTTTTCTTCGCTATCCAACCGCTCAGAAGAATCCCCTTTCCAGTAGTATTTTCAACAAATAAGGGAGGTGCTTTCTGTGTTTCGTTGTTTAGTGGTTGTTTATCGGCTTCTCTATTTACCGTGAGGAAAACTGAGAAGAGGCAAATTCAACTTTTTCAGAGCACCAAATGGAGGATGTATAATGGAGGAAATAAAGGAAAATGAGGTTTTGTATTTGGTGAAACATTGGATAAATAAGTCAGACGGAATGAGAAGTTTTATCAGTTATGAAGAAGTATGAATATTAAATACAGGGGGAGGTAGGGTGGCACAGCTATAGTAATAATGTTCAAGCTGTATTATAATCGCAACGGAATATAATAGTTCAAAGTTAGAAAAGTATTGCGGTGTTATTGTATTCATAACTGTAATTTATATTATGCTATAATTTAAATTATGCTATAATTATTCATGCACTTCGAGTGGAACTTTAAATTAGTTATTTTCAGTTGATAGATTCAAATGAATACATCGAAAAATTATGGAGAAGAAATTTGTAGAGGAGCTATGAGGAATAAACTGACACAAACAGAAAAAAAAGGAAGTGAGAACGTTATGAAAAGGAAAGGCTTTAACCCTCGAAGAGGAAAATGTGAAGAGGATGGAATTAACATGAGTGCGCGACTGTAAAATGTATCATGAAAAGCAGGGGATTTGAATCTACGTAAAATGCGGGAAAGTGTCCTTAAATAATAAATGACACTGGAAATTAATTCAACAATCTCATTCCGCATTATTCTCTAGTTTTCATCAGTTTGAAATATTGCCTAAAACTAGAAAGACACTCTACTCGTATAGAACGTGGAACTAAAAATAATTGACTTGACTGAAATTTGATCCAATTAAATAAATTGGGGTGATAATCAAACTGATGCTTCTCGCTCGGAGGAGAGATAATTTACGTTTGTCGTCCAACGATTTATCCTATAACGATCCTGTTGGATCGTTAATCGGTCTGAGTGGTACTGAAGTATCCATTAGGTTCTCTGAAGGGCAATGTCCCACTTCAAAGTACTTACTGGAGTATTCAGTGGCAACGTAGGTTCATCAATTGTGCTCTGTGATAAAAAACATAGTTTATAGATAAGAGTCACTAGGAAATATTCTATATATAAATATACCGAAAAATAATAGTAAAAGTTGTAAATTACTTTATAAGAAACTTTATAGTACGTAGAGGAATTTTTAATTTTCCAGAAGGGGAAGTTAAAGCCAAGAAAGAATAATTTTTCCCTATCGTCTCTAGAGACTTCTTAATTAAACGTCCCTGATCGAGAGTTGTAGTTCCGATAATTAGGCGCACTGGAATTTTTAATTGGAAGTCGAACGCAAAAGGCACTCCCTATATTACTTAGAGAAAATGGTGAAGATCAATGATCGGCGAAGGGTTCTTTAATTTAACATAAAATTGTACACTTTTTTACATTACTGATTTGCTTTTAAATTTCCAATGCTTTTAAGCTTAAGAGTATTGATAAATATTTTTTAAAATTTCTTATAAATTTCATATGCTTTCATTTTTCGTAATTTCTGTGCAAGGAATTCTAAGCGGCCTAAACAAAACCTAAGCTTTATGTTATTAATGACCACATAGCTCAAGACGTTCATAAAGTAGGAAATACGAATGCAGACTGTGCTAAGCAAAAGGAATGAATTTTTGCTGAAATATGATTTGCATTAAGTAGATAATATATCAACCTTTCTACGAGTTATTGCGCGCTTATCCCTTGCACAGGCCTTAATTTTCATAATCGAGTGTTTTCCCTCAGATTCTACTTCTTTAGTATTTATTTAGTATTTTCTCCAATGCTATATTAATTTTTTTTGTAAAAAACTTAAAAGTTTACTAAATTAGTGAAGGCAAATTGATTAAGTTTTAATATTTTAATAAGTTGCGACTTATAAATGAATTTCGGTTTGATATCTTCTTGAGCAATATTTTCACCGGGTTCTATATAACGGAACGGTCGAAAAGCATTTTTCACTTCTGCTTACCACAGTGTGAAAGCTTCCACTGAATATACTTGCGAGAAAATGTGAATATATAATCAAATTTCATGAGATAGAGATGCCTTCACTGGAAATTTTAGTTTAATATAACATAAATCTTTTTTCTTGTTATAAGAGCTGAAAATTTTTTACTTCTAGCTCGATTTTATTTCTAGCTCTCTAGCTAGATTTCTTTCATTGTAGAACATTTTAGGAACAAAATTATTCACAGTGAGACATGTTACCATTTATTAAATGAAATTTTAGATCAGCCTATAACTTTTTTTTTTAAATAACGAGGTAAAGGTAATAAAATAGTTTTTTTTATATATATATATATATATATTTTTTTAGGAAAGACTTCTTCATATGAATAAAATTTTGACAATTCTAGATGCATAAAACGTGAAAACCTATTTTCCAGAAAATACATCCACTAAATTCCAACCGGATCTTCCTACGGCTATCGCCTCGATATTTTATTTTCGCTGCAACGCGCATATCGCACCAACAGCCAGATTTCATTCGTTGATAGCGCTCGACAGGTCGGCCATTCACGATATACATGAATGGGAGTAGACAATTCCACAATTTGCAACGCACTTGATTTTATTCGACGAGACACGACAAATCATTTCATATCTTTTCTACTTTTCTACACGTTCCTTTTTTGCAAACACGAAGAACCAATTGAAATTATAAAGTGCATGTGCAGTCAAAGTTTTTATTAACGATTTCACAATACAAAGAATTATTGTATATAAAATGCGAAAAATGTGAAAATTAAAAAAATATGCCATTTAAAATCTCTTGCAATACTTAAAAAATTTTCATTACTCTATAATACTCTTAGAATCCCTTGAAAATCTGTAAAATCATTTAAACTAAGTGAAAATACTTTGAAATTCCTTCAAAAGCCATGAATTATTTTAAGTCTTTTAATATATTTCAGAAATAACTTAAAAGTTACTCAAAATCCCTTAAAAATCTTTAAAATTTCTTAAAATAACTTAAAATATTTGAAATAGCACAAAATAATTTAAAATGCTTTGAAATTCTTTAAAAAAAAAATTCACATAAACACAAATGAATTCACTTGAAGTCACTTGAAATCGCTTTAATTTATTTGAAATTTTCTGAAATCAGTGAAATCTTCTGAAGTCATCGCAATATCCTGTGAAATATCTTGAAGTTGTGAACTCCTCGCCATGGATTTATGATGCTATAATTATAAGCACATTTGCATTAATCAAGTCATGGGAAATCATACTTCAGTCATAATATACGAGTATCTTTTCTAATCCAATTTTGTGTGTCCTCTTCAACCCCAATGTCTTTTAGCACAACGTATTTCAATAATCTGATTTACCTCTTTTTAGTGCAATGGGGAATATCGAGGGTTGAATCAGTCACATTACCTACATAATTCGATAAAAGGCGCTTTAGGAAATATTTAAAAAATTCGAGACCACCTTTGCCAGTCCATAATTTAAATGAAATTCATATTCGATGACCCGTAAACGCTAGACTGAATCCAATTATCGTCTACTATTGACATGAATGGTTCAAACGAATTTCATAGACGTAGACGAAGCGAATGCAAAGCGTTGTACAGAAATCGCAATGCGACGGGGCGTAAATAGCAACGTCAGCGTTTGTTCGTAATATCAATTTCCACGTGAAACGAGCCACTGATTCTCGTTGCTTTTGTTGCACTAGGTGAATATCGCGACGCGTCGTTATCTTGTACCAGAATTATTTTATGTTGTTATGAGATATTACAACGTTTTAACATGGAAATGGATTAATGAATACACCAATTTATTTTCAATTGTTTCATTCAGATTTACGTATTGTAAAAATGGATTTTCATGCAAAAACTGTGTATAAATTTAATATCTCACATTCAGGATAACATGAAAAAATTGAAAGCTCTGCTTACAATTTGAACAACCAACTCACACTATTCTTTTTAAAAAAGAGAAATAGCTTTCACATAAACTTCATATATGAATTCAGTAATGCTTTATAAAAAATAACTATGTTATTTTTGTCATATTATATAGATTTTGAAGGATTATAAAGAATTTTCAATTATTTTATCAGATTCTAACGCGGATTTTTATGATTTTTCACATGTTAAAGCAGCCGAAATATGAAAATTCTAGACTATCATTGTCCCGAGTATATAAACAAACATTGAAAGGTTTAAATACAATTTGATTAATAATTGTAACAGTTTAGTTGAATAATATTCTCGCTTGAAGGTAATACATACTGATGTGAATATTGGAGGTTTAAAATTAAAACTTTACCTAATCGCTGCAAAAGCATTAACAGAAATTCATCCAGGCGATAACGCGATATGGTTATTATGGTTGAGCAAGTACATAATATAGCTATATGTATGCAATTATGCATATATCATATATCTTTAACGAGATGCTATTGCAAAGCGCTTAACCCATCATAATATATAGATTAATTAATGCGTTCATCGCGTAATTGATGGTCAATCAAGATCTATATTGTAATTAGAATTTCTCTTAGCTTGGTAAACACTTCTTGCAATATTAGAGAGGAAATTGCTTTTCTCTACTCTTTGATCTCCAACTCTGCAGTGGATGCAAAAAGAACCAAATATTAATCCTTTTATCTCATTTTCTCTCTCTCCAATGACATTTCATCTCTGCAATAACGTACACAAAATCACAAAGTTATAAAATGTCTGCATATCAGTAATGCAATATTTTATGATGAAATTAAGATTTCTCCACTGGAGGATCGGAATTTTCAGGACTCGATGATTAGTCATGAAATTAAATTGCGCGTGGCTATAAAATTTATTTACAAACGCGTCACTGCATACTTAATGCGATTTATTCTGCAGGTCATGTACATTTCACGAATTCATGTCTACATCGTACATCGAAATGGTTCGTTTCGATCGTTAGTTGTTTATCGGTTGGTCCGTGGTCCAGACATAGTAAACACGAGTTCACGTGATCGACTCGGCACCCGAAGTAAATTAAAAATTAATTTGACTCCATCGCGATTGCGAGATGTCCCTTATTCGACGCTCAGGAGAGAATTGATAACGCTGTCGGATATTTATGGAAATGTTCCTCATTTCGAGGTCCAATGTTCGATTTAATGATCATGAAAGTCAAAGAATATGAAAATTTTATTTGCACTGTGTGTAATCAGAGGTAGACGTCAAAAATTTAAATCTCAATTTCAAGGTTTCTTTGGGTACTTTGCAATTGAAATACGTTCATTAGAACTAATTTGCACTGAAACTAGAAATTTTATGCATTCAAAATTGAATGTTTGCCCCAGAAAGTTACCATTTAAATCTTTTATCGGAAAGTTAATGTTTTTATTGTTTACAATCTTTTAATTCGTTCTTATCAGTACTTTTAGTTAAAAATAATGAATATTTCAGCTACATCACATTCTAAAAGGGAAGAGGTTGTATACTAGGAAAAAAGCCCTAAGTGCTCTTTGCCGTATAGTATACATTTTATATGACTTAAGCTCTATAGAGTGTACCTTATAGCAAATGGAATTTTGGTATTTTTTCTCGCTATAATCATCCAACTACGTGCAAAAGTTTATGTATTTTTTTACGCTTAAATTTAAAGTAAATATATCTTAATTTTACTTTTATATAAAACGTGTTCTTTTTCATTTTTATAAGATGAATTTAAAAAATGATGAGGGGTGAAAATAATAAGATTAAAATTCTTTCAATTTGAGGATTTTAATATAATATATCTAGGCAATTGGATTCTCTAATTTTTTAGGTAACGGATTTTTTGGGGGGGAATTTTGCCTACTTTATTTACTTTTTTCAGAAATCGTGATATTTCTCGTAGGTAGGAAGTTTCTTCGAAAGTAAAGTCATTTTGCTCCTGCAATCTAAGTTAAGTGACTTTCGAGGGCTTCGCGAACGAAACTTGCCCCTGGGTTTCTTCACGCTCATACCGGCCTTACTTCTTCGAAGTATCAAATCTGAACTAACGCAAGATTTACCGCAAGCAAGCTTCCTGTCAAGTTTTCCAAGTTTTCAAGTTTTATCTATAAATGCAGGTTTATCGTTAATCACAATCCCAGTTATTATTGAAAAAATATGTAGACTACTTCAATATTACTAGTATATCACTTTCTATTTTCCCTGACAGCTTCACATGATTTTTAATATCCTTTATAAACCTACATCTCTATAATAAAAAATATGTACAATAATTAACACTTTATGAAGTATGCAACTCAGCCTTGAAAGTACAAGTCAACTACCCCATGCGATCTTTTATGTATTTACTACACAATGTGAATAGTGCTATAAATCTTGGCCATTAAAAGAGCTGAATTTTCAAGTCACGTGACTTTGTTGATGCAAGCAATAAATACGCTTTTCCACGGGAAGATCCGCTCGTGCGCGAGATATGAATCATGAAGTCATAAAGTAATATGGGGTGGTCGAAACACACATATATCACCGCGTATACACCAAACCTGTTATCTGCCATCAAAACTAACGCCTCGTGCCGCAAATTACTGAAATGACACTCTATTCGGTGCCAGTCAACTAACACAAGTGGTGAATACTGAATACCGGTCGTGTCACTACTTTTTTTCCCCTGCTCGGTTTTTTTCATTTGCGATCTCTCCAAATCCAACCCTCCTAGACAAGAGACACGAACGGATTACAAACTGTTAAGGCTTCCCAGCTATTAATGATAAATGTTTCATGGAGCAATCAATATACCAACTAAAATAGCCCGTAAAAACGCCTCCTGCTGTCAAATTGTATTTAACATTTACAAAGTTAAAAACTTTTTTTTTAAAAAAAGTAAAAAAAGTAAAGCCTCTTCGGAATTATAATTTGTAAACTTTTAGTCAGAGTTCGACAAAATTGCATTGATAAATTATTTCCATCACTTGATCCATTATTAAATTTTTTTTAAATCTAAAAATATTGGAAAAACAAAATTCAGCCGAGAAAAATGCAGAGTTGTTTTCTCATTTTTTTTAAATTCAATTATAAAGGTTGGATTAGGTTTGGCTTAAAATTTCGCTGTAATTTTTTTAGATGTTTTTTTGCAATTACAAAATGTTTAGTACTGACAAAAATATGCACAGCTATTTTTTATTCGTTATTTGTTAAAAATTAAGTATCAAGTTTGGGAATATCGAATAAATGAATGACGAACGACAGATGACAAAGAGAATGACGAATGAAAGAATTTATTGTGTATTCGCGTTAAAACTGGTTTATTTTGTCTAACTCTGATTTTAGTAAAATAAAATAAAAATTTTTAAGTATAATTCATAGTATCAATTAAACTATTTCCCATTACAAATGAAATATTGTTAACCTAATGAAAAATGAAGACATTTAACTATTTAAAGGAAATTTCGAAAAGTGGATTGAGTATTGAGTATTGAGTATTAAGTAATGTTTACTAACCGAGTAATTTCTTAACCTGTGATTGGCTAAGAAAGAGATTGAAATATCCATCGCTGCATCCAATCACGAGGAGAATGCAGAATTTGAAACGAAGAAGGTAACAAGACCTTTCTCCAAACTGCATTGTCACATCTTTCGATTACCCCTCCCATCCGCAGCACTTTCACGTATCTGATATCATCGCACGATAAAAGATCGAATAACCACAGCACTTCTCCTCTTTTCAATAGTCACGTGCTGTTCCGACATTTTCCGCGACTCTTACCATGAATACAAAACAAAGTTCTTTTCTTTCTACGTACTGAGTATATTTTTCATACGAAAACAAATCACTCTAATTTGTCACCGTTTGAAAGTTTCGTATGTTGTTAGTAAAACTTGATACAAAAAATATTATTACTATAAATATCAATTTAAAAAATACATTCTCTCTGATGAGAATGTAAAAATCACCTCGGATACCAGGCAGTCAGACTTTAGTAACATTTAATTGGAAGAACATTGTTTCAATTTGAATAAACGACTATTGATTCAATTTAAAAAATAATTTCATGCATGTATCATTGTGTCAACTGAAATGCAATATTCGTTTTTTTAAATTATATTTGATGAATGTCGCTTCAACTGCAGTACGAACTGCTGCGGTTCAGGCAGTGTTTTTCCGCACGAGGGAAAACTGGCGCCATCGACTTGGACGTCGGTGTGCAACTGAAACGACACCAGACGTGTGGATTTCGGTGCAATTGTAGCGCAAGCGCAGGATTTTGAGTTCCACCAAAGGACCAAGCGACGAATACAAACGACGAATTTCCGGAAATCATGCTCCGCGACCCCCAACCCTTCAGTGACGGTCTCACGACGCCAAAGCCGAATTGACAACCGTGGCATGGTGACTTCCCTTTTTTTAGAATTGTCGTCCATCGAGGATTAATCAGATGAGCCGGTCCGCTTTAGAATAAATTGAATTCTAATTTTATGCAAAAAGAGTAAAAACGTATCTGCTGAATTTGTTGTCCGTATAATAATGTTACGTAAAGGGGGTGTTGGAATTTGTTGTCCGTATATTATTATCACGTAAAGGGGGTGTTGGAATTTTATAGCCATATACAACTGTCACAAAAAGGGGGTGTTGGAATTTGTTGGCCGCATATTATTGTCACGTAAAGGGGGTGTTGGAATTCTTTAGCCATATATTATTGCCACGTAAAGGGGGTGTTGAAATTTTTTAGTCGTATATAATTGTCACGTAAAGGGGATGTTGGAATTTGTTGGCCATATATTATTGTCACGTAAAGGGGTTGTTGGAATTTGTTGGCCATATATTATTGTCACGTAAAGGGTAAAGGGGGTGTTGGAATTTGTTGGCCATACATTATTGTCCCGTAAAGGGGGTGTTGAAATTTTTTAGCCATATATTATTTTCACGTAAAGGGGGTGTTGACATTTTTTAGCCGTATATTATTGTAACGTAAAGGAGGTGTTGAAATTTGTTTGCCATACATTATTGTCACGTAAAGGGGGTGTTGGAATTTGTTGGCCGTATATTATTTTCACTTAAAGGGGGTGTTTTAAATTTGTTAGCTGTAAATTATTGTCACGTAAAGGGGGTGTTGGAAATTTTTAGCCGTATGTTATTGTCACGTAAAGGGGGTGCTGGAATTTGGTGGCCGTATATTATTGTCACGTAAAAGGGGTGCTGAAATTTTTCGCCGTAGATAATTGTCACGTAATGGGGGTGTTGGAATTTGTTGGCCGTACATTATTGTACCGTGAAGGGGGTGTTAAAATTTTTTAGCTATATATTAGCTTGATAGCGTTGGAGTTAAGAGAGTGAAGAGAAAGGAGGGCCAGTAGTACAGGACAATGTATGGTTAGCCAATGATGGAGTAGTAGTAAATATCTATGTTTAGTCAGCCAAAAATTCTCCAACAACAACTATATACGCCGATATTTAAAAAATATCATTCATTAAAGGGTTAGAGGAGGGGGGAGTAGGTTATTGTAATTAGTGGAATAAGAGTGAGGGGGAGTTGGAGAGGGGGTCAAGTAGTACAGGTCATTGTGTGATCAGACAGTGAAGTGGGAGTAGTAAAATGCATGTTTAGCCAGCCGAAAACTTCTAGGGACTTAAAAAATATGCTTATATAGATAAATTAAAAGTACTTGAATGCAAAGAAAAAAAAATTAGTTGGAAATTGGCAAAACTTGAAGTAAAAGAAATGAATCGATAATGTTTGCTCATACATAGTTAGAAATTCGCGGTTGGCTCGAATTAATTTATCAGACTAGCCTCGAACGCCCTTGGAATCGGGCGGCGAGCTGCATCACTGCGTTTGAAAATGGTTGAATTTAATTAAACAGACGATCCCCTCTGTTCCGGACAGTTCGCGCGGATTCACGGTTTGATCTTCGCGAGTTTAACTTCGGATCAGAGTGTCGTTCGAAGGGGACTTTAATTAGAACGAGGGATTAATTAACTCCATCAAATCCAGCCCAACAGTACAGCTATCAGTGAATAATTGCAGATCGTTCGCCGTTTTTTTAGTTTTACTTTTAGCAGAAAAAGATTACTTTGCAAGGAAGTTCGTCGTTGACAGTTTGAAAAGTTCGAGGAACTGTCGTCAATATCGTCTGTGTTTAATTAAACGAGAGTTTTCAACTGCATTCAAGTCTAAAATGGAAAAAAAAGTCAGGTGATATGTATTAAACACAGATATGGAATTTTATAATTGCAAAAGTCAATTTTAATTAAAACTGGAGACACAAGGGATTCGTCTTCAATTTTAAAAGTCTCCTTTTATTCTATTCCTTTTAGAAAATTTGATATGTGTAATCGGGTATGATATTTACATACGTATATATTATTTTTGTAAAATCATGAAAAGGTTCAATGGCCTCGATGAGCACTGGTGCACACGATTAAACTTCAAAGACTTTTTAGGATAAACGAAACGCTGTTTAAGCGGACGCCTTTATAGGAAAATTGCTATAGATGGCCCTCTAAAGCACTGAGCGATCGATATTATCAGGATACACTATGTAACGACGAGAATAGAAAAATTCAGTCTAGTGTAATGTTTCCAAGGAGATTTTTTCAGAAATATCTAAAACCCTTCCGAATGGAATTTCAATATTTTCTATAATTTCTGATAATTCTTCCGAATATATACCCGTTTAAACATCCTATAATTGAATAGTGTTAAAATTAAAATCCATATCCTACGGACAATTTCAATTAAACACTCGAGTTTTAGAGATTGATGAAAACAAATTACTATTACCCTCCAGAGCGAATAATAACTGAAATCCCTCTATATCTCTCTTATTTCCGTTTTCCTCGAAAATTGGAATTCCAAATTCATTGTATGCTTGTATGTGAATAATTTCTCATTCAATTCGATAATGTCCGGTACATCGAATTAAGCGGTTTAACAAATCGCAATAAACGACTGCCAGTGGTTCAATTTTACAACGAAATGGTATAAAGTTATAATGCCCAGATACAAAATTTCAATTTATGGGTCCGAAATGAGTAGAGCGAATGGCGATGGAAAAGCGGTAGATATCAATATTGAATCATAGCTCGATGAGCTTCCACACGCATGAACGCGCGTACGGTAATAACCATGGCTTTGTTTCATCAGATCGACGTCGATAGACCAGTCGAATATTATGGAAATTCTCTGCAAGTTCGAGATCGCTGATTCAACTCAACTCGCAGATCAAGCGATTCCGCATTAAAAGTCCATTATCTCGACTGGATATATGCTCGTTGGGCAACCACCCTTTCCCACACTCACGTATTTCATTCATATGCAGCACGTATAAAAGGGTACGTGGCATTCTACATATGTATGCTCGAGGGCACACTAAATTATAAGTTCCCTTAGTATTTACACAAGTTTAATAAGCCCTATATAAACTGCGACAATTTTGCATAATAATATGTGCAGAATAATATATCTAGAGTCGATTACATGCACTCGAATAGATTTCGAGTTCATCCTATGTCGCCGCTACTGTTTCAAGAGTTTTGGCTGACTAAGCATTGATCTTTACTACTTAGTTTATTAATTAACAAGCAATATTATATGTACACAAATATTGCATGTAAATTAATACAATTTAAATACGAAAAAGATACGTGATTCTAATTTAATTGTAGAACTTTAAGTTCATAAATGAAATAACCTATTAACCCTTTAGTTTTCACTAATTCTTTTAAACTTCCCAAAATTCTCTTGAAATATTTCAAAATTCAATGAGGAACTTTAAAATACCTTAAAATTCGTCAAAATGTATTTAAAAATCTCGCGAAATTCTTTAAAATTCAACAAAGAACTTTAAAATTCCCTAAAATGCATTAAATTTCTAAATAAAAATTCTTGGAGATAAATCTGGCAAAATTTTTTAAAAATCAGAAATAACTCTTGAAATTTTTTAAAATTCCATAAAGAATATGAAAATTCTTTAAAATTCCACGACAAATGTTAAAATCTCTTAAAATATGTATTAAAGATCTCTTATTTATTAAAAGCTCTTGACATTTTTTTAAATTCTACAAAATCATTTCGAAATTATAAAAATCTTGTGAAATCCTTTAAAATTCCATAAGAAAAATTCATATCCATTAAAATAATTCTAAAAAAATCAAAATTTCCTAAAATTCTTACAAGCCTTTTAAAATCCTTTAAAATCCCACGAGAATATTTATAATCCCTTAAAATCACTCAAATTTTTGAGAACTTCTTAAAATTCCACAAAGAACTTTAAAATTCCTTACAATTCTTTGAATTTCCTAAACTTTATTATAAATCTCTTAAAACTTCATGAAGTCCTTTAAAATTCCACTAAATCTTCTAAATACTATATAAACATCTTGTAATCCCGTTAAATTCCTAGAAACCTCTTAAAATCCTTTAAAATTATTGAAAATCTCTTGAAATCATTAAA
>CAJFCO010000086.1:2129398-2166323 GCA_904066015.1 Synergus gifuensis
CATGACATTTCCCTGACTTCCCGACAGGTGGCCACCCTGACTTGGCACCTGTATAAATAAGCAAAGAAAAACTATGCTTAAAATGAAAACATACGCTTTTGACATTGATATAAAAAGCATTCCTATATAATTCTGTGGTTTTCTCAGTTCATCATTCATCATTCATTTATCATTTTATTGCTTATTTTTCTGTAACTTTATATGAGGCTACTGAAAAAGATTTATCATAATCATGTTTTCACAACCCTCTTTTCACACACCAACTAGAGAAACTACTTAAGCGAATTAAACCTGGCAGGATATCATTGGACCGTTCTTTTTCCAAGTGTTTTTCCATCCTATCCCCTCAATTGGTTTTTCCCTTCTTCAATCTCTGTCTCCTTCAATTTCTAACCATACCTTATTCTAAGTTCTTCCCTCTAAATCTGATCAAATATTTTCTTAGCAATTCTACTAATTCTTTTAAAGAAAACCCTTCATTCCTTGATTAAACTACCATAGTTCTTAGTTTGCCACATATTAATCAATCTGCAAAATATTTCATTCCTGTCAATCGAAAATTAGGGTTTTGAGTTTTTCTAAATAATTCTAGAATACGTTCCACTATTCCATACATTGGGATTATTAATGCAAATTCAGATGGGGTTTTGTAATCACCCAAAATGGAGAACATAAGTCTATGTACGGATCGGACATTCCTATGAATACGAGCACAGGTGCATTAAGCGATACTCGGGAATCCATTGTTGAGAGGGTGAGTGAATGCACGCATACATATGAATGCAGACACACTGAAGAGGGTCTTCTTATCAGTCCATGCCACATTGACTAAACGCCGAAATGCGATTCCGTACTTTGTTCCCGTTGGGCAAGAGATAATTGCTCTCGAGCGCCAGGGATCTGTAGAGCTTAGATTACCGTCGGATGAGCACTCGCCTTTCTTTTCGAAATTGTCAGCAGGGTTCCTCACATCTAACCAAAGAATATGCAATTTTCTCGACAAAAGAGCAAATGTTGACTAACACGAAGTGGAACATCAAATCTACTGCTGTACTCAAAGCAAAGCTTTATTAATTTCTTTTATAAAAATTTCCACTCAAAACAGTAATCAGAAATGTAATCAGAAAAGAAAGAAGAAACAAAGAATAGTATTATTAGTGTATTATAAAGAATTGTGTTATTGTACAGAAATTTCAAAAGCTTCCTTGATTTTTGTGTACCGTCCGTCAGAATTTTTTGCACTTAGCCAGAAATTCTAAAAGTGCAGGGAACGTATAGAGAGCATGTTTCGGAAGAAGGTACGTGACGTAAATTTTTGTTCTACTTGCGTGATTCGAATGCATTATTTTCGGTTTATATTTTACACACTTCTTGTTCTTTTAAAATTGTTTACAATATTTATGTTTTCATTTGATTCACAGTACATCTATTTTTTAATTAAAGACCCCTTGAGGGTCAATAATATTTATGCCAATTAAATTATGCCAACTATCCTAACTCGATCACTTTAAAAACTTGAAAAGAGAAAGAGCACATTAAGTTATGTTTGATGAAAGGCTTTCGTGGCCTTTATTGAAAAGTTTCGATCGAAAACAGAATGATTCGCCGGTATTAAATTAATAGTTCCGTTCTTGCAGGGGTTGTTTGCGTCTAAGCCACTTTGCGTGACTTCCGACGGGGTTCTCGGCTTATTTCCGTCGCGAGCCAATCGTGCTCGACAAATAGTCTCGTCATGCGACCATTCTGAAATCGTCAAATTCCCTCTATATTTACAGATGCTAGCAACTCTATATTTCCCGTGTTTACACATAAGAAGCATCCTAAGGGAATCTTTGTCTCGATATCCGGAAGTTTGATCCTTCTGTTCATTTTCGCGTATTGGAAAAGTAAACATACTTCGATATTTGAAACTACTTGCGGATCAAATATCACAAATCAAATATTTGATTGACTTTTGTCTCAGGTTAACTTACATTAAAAGCATACTCTAAATAATGGATTTTAAATTAGATAATTAATCTTTATATTAGCTTCTCTAAATGTATTCAGTACTCTTCCAGAATCATAATTTAAATTCAATGGTGAAGGCTTCTTTTAAAATGTAATGTCCTACAGGTATATGTATAGACAATAACGGGTTTTATTAAAATGAAAACTTTTTGTTTTCATTTGTTTCAAACCCTGTGACGAGTTGTATTTCAGTTTTCATTCTGAAGCAATTTTAATATAAGTTGCAAATTGAAATTGCGACAAGAGAGAAAATTTGTCAGAGAGGAAAAGAAATTAAATTCTATCGCATCGTTGTACGTACATATCTTTTTGTCCATTTCAATTTCCAAGAGTGTACTTCTGACCAGACTCATTTGTTACTTTTATTGATTTCTTTTTTTCTAGTCAATACAGTTTCAAAGGAAAGCAATTTTTCACTGAATCCATTGCAAAAAATGAATCCTATTAAATAATTAAATGCTATAAATTGTATAAAAATGTATTCAACAAGAAAATTTACATTTATTGTGAATAATACGAATTTTTATACATTAAATGTATTTTTATTGGATGAAGTATAAAAAAAAATAAATAACGAGTACATCCTGCATTACTCTTGAAGTATCAAGTACTTCATAGAGCAGTAAGTCTGTGAATGTTCATGCGAACTTATAGCTCCACATCAAAATGTAATATTCCACATTTCCTACTGCAGAGTATTTTATACTGGCATCGATGCTCGAGGGAACCTCTTTTCATGGATTATTTATTAGAAAGGTAAATGGTATATATGGCTGTGTTATATGGACGTGGAGCCATCTTTGAACGAGGGACAATACCAATATGTACTGCAAGGATGGATAAAAAATATTCCTCCTTAGATAAAAAAAAAGCTGGACAATTTATTACAACTCTAGAATGCTTAATATATGACTGATAATATAATTTCCACGTGAAATCTCTTAAAGTAATTGAATTTTTCTTAAATTTCTTGATATCTATGATTTGAAATGATTTTTTAGTGATTTTAAGGAACTTTATGAGGAGTTTCGAAATATTTTAAGAGATTTCAAAAGTGATTTTTGCAAATTTTTAAAGAGTTAAATGGTTTTAAGTGATTTTAACGAATTTTAACTAATTCTAAAAATGTTAAGGCATTTCAAAGAATTTCAAAAGATTTTAAGTCATTATTAAGTTCTTTGTAGAACTTTAAAAGACCTAAAATAATTTTAAGTGATTTTAACGAGATTCAAAGAATTTTAAGAGATTTCAAATGTTTTAAAGTTATTTTTAATGATTGTAAGAGATTTTATGTTATTTTATGTTATTTTTACAGATTTTCTAGGGATTTTAAAAGGTTTTGAGTAACTTAAAAGAATTTTAAGTAATACTAAACTACCCCCTTAAAAATATTTGTTTTTCAATCATACGGAGCTAAAGTTCGAAATTTAGTGAAAGTATAGCTAAAATATTGTTTTTAATTTCGATATTTATTAATATTTTTAATTGTAGCCAAATATGCTTTACTTATTAGCGAAGTTAGCTTCGTAATAAGGTATTTATCAGTCGAATAATACTCAACTCTGATTCATAATAAAACAGCAACATATATGTCGAAATGACATATTGCAGGAAATAAAGATTCCAATTACCCAAAGAGATTCCCTCTATGCCTCCCATAAACGGCGCCAATTTGAACAAACTTCATCTAGTCTCTAGTCTGACTAAGGGTTAACATAATATCATAAAGAGGGGAGGAATTTATTGTTTATTAGTTCAGTGCCTAGACTCGAGGAAGCATGGGCTATTGAGTAAAGTCCATTGAAACTTTCCTGGCGCTAGAATATAGGGCAATAAAAAAAGTACAGGGTAGACGTAGGGGAGCCGGAGGGTGAAAGGAACCTACGCAGGGTTGAATATCGCAGTCATCCTTGGATAGAAGAGGTCGGACGAGCTTTTACGAGCTTTTGGCTTGCGAAATTTGTCTGGATGCCATCCTGTTGTATACCGTATACATATCGCATCGGTTTCTTTACAGTCATGCACTGTATAAGGACCGAGAGACAGGAAGTAGTAAAAGGATAGCAAACAACCCTAGCTTTTAATCTCAGAAGAGAGATCCACTACGAACCATTTTTGGATTTCTGGATTTCTGAATTTCTGGATTTATTTCAGTCCACTTAACCACTGCTTCGGATTTCCAACAACGAATCTTGTTATCTAGTCTATGTCCCACTATAGCATCTTGGAATGTGCATTATTGCCAATATATTCTATTTTATTGGACAGAATTTTCATGCACTGAGAAACATATCACTGTTATTGCTATAAAGTTGCCATAAACTGACCTACCGTAAACACGTCGTTTCTTATGAATCATAAAGCTTGAATCTTATATAAACATTATAGTTTTATATAACATTATAGTTTAAAAGAGATGATCAATTTTTGACAATCCTCAAAAAGTTTGTGAAAAGAATATAACGGTAACTTGTAAAAAGTGAGGAAATGCCTCATAGCTCACGTACTCGAAAGGCATTAAAAGTCTCAATGCATAAAAGCGATTCCTAGTTCCTAGACCATTTTTATCGCTAGCCAGTTCATACTTAATTTATCTTCGCCAAATTCCCTTCGTAGAACGATAACTCGTGCAAGGTCGTTTGTATTCGGGTAGCGGCTGGATAAAAGAGTGAACCACCACCAGGTCTTTCTGCGTTGAGACTCGAGTCCAGGAAAACTCCTCCTTGGATCGTGATCTTTCAACCCCAAAACGTTTTGTCATGACAAGAGCTTCTGAAGCATTTATCACTCCCACTTTCGTCGACCAAAAGGGCTCCTATCTCCGAGAACCACGAAAAATCTAAAACGATCTTGAACCCACTTTTTGCCTTTCCCTTTTAAATGCATGACGATCAGCGCAAACAAAAAATATTAAGGTCCTTCTATCGACTCACTGAAAAAATGGTCTTAACTGTAGATTGAAGTTTGATAATAATAACTACATTTCGATGCATAAAAAGGGTAAAAGTAATGTTAAAGAAGAACTTAAACTTTTCTAACTCCTAACAATTAACATATCTCACATTTCACAATACGGGAAAGTGTTAATATTTGTCAACTCTGCAATGATAATTTTCTCAACAAACATTCGACGACTGTCAGTATGAGCGATAAAATTAGCATGTATCTAATATTCATGTAAACGACCTGTTTGAACCTAACAGACCAGAAATGAGTAATGGCATTTGATAAATGGAGCGTGAACCGAACTGCTAACAACAGACTCTTCAAAGTGATTTTCTTTGTTGGTCAAAAGACTCAAAAATCACAAATTCATGCTTAAAAAATATATCTTCTCTTTAAAAGTATTGCATAGTTATGTATATGTTGTATATGTTGTATTTATTGTATTTAATTGAATTGAAATTTAAACTATAAGTTGATAATGATATAAAAGATATGGTATAAGTTTTTCATTTGCATATGTTTGCATAACATAATCTCTTGGCCTTGGGGTAAATAAATTGAAGCGGGGTAGGAAATTTTAATAAGACGCACCTCCCGCTCAATGGTTTCCAAGTTTGGATCGGCTTTGATTAGAGCATCTTCTCCTTAATGACAGGGGATCGACCGACGTTTAATCTAATATTCAAAACCGTCTCGTCCAGCTCAATGGAAACTGATTCTGATTAGCTCGTTCTGAACTAACGAGATACTTTGGCACGTTATCCCTAAACGTGATCTTCTCTTCCTGAATTGTTAAACTAAAAGTTACTTTATGCATATGTAACTTAGCAAAATCCTTAAATTTAGTTACATACTGTACAGGCGTGATTCCTTCCTCTCTACTCTCATAAAAACTTCCATTCTTAAAACATGTCTCTCCCAAGAAATCTTTTAAAAGTCATAACAATATTTTTAAATCTCTCAAAATTAATAGGAACCTCTTAAAATTCCATGAAACAACTTTTTAATTATTTGAAATCTTTCAAAACTTATGAACTTTAACATGGAAAAACAGAAGAACAGAAATAATACTTTATTATTATTAATACATATTCAATATTGTACCAACAGAATATTTTTTAATTTACTCTTCTGATCTCACTGCACCTTCCTTTCTTCAGAAAACAAAACACGTTTTCAATTATTTTGCTATGCTTTCATGGGTCTTATCTTACAGTAATGAAATGGAATTAGAGACCCGAAGGTCGAGGCTTTGTTTTTTATCAGTCTTATTTCCTTTGAACCTTTCTAAGGTACTGTTTGCATTTTGATATTCCCTTCAATTGATTTTTTTTAAGAACAAAAAAATTGCTTACTCATTACTAAATGGTTTCCAGAGAAATTTGACGTGCAAGATTTCATATAAATATTAATTCAACTTTACTGAATTGAAGATTTTATTAATCCAACGCAAAGAAGTTAAATGTATATTAAACTACCTACTCTTTCATGAATATAATTTTCTTTAAACCTTAAAAGTTCCCTCGAGTAATAAAGATCCAGGATACCTCAGTAAAACCTCTCAAATTGAAATCTGGCGTAGCTTGTACGGTAAAAAACTTTAAATTTCCCTCAATTTGAATGTATAAAGTAAAATCCGACTGTGTGAGTACAAGAACCGTCTTGAGGTCATAGTAGGCAAAAAGCTCATCTGAGGAAAGTGCTTCTCTTCGATGAAGCTTCTTTAAGAACGATTCTACTAGAACTAGAGGATCGAAGGAAGGAAATAAGTAAAGAAGGCGAGAAGGAAGTGGGCAGTTAGATTTTACGTTTATCTTTATTGCTGGCGCTGGGCACAACGCTCGATTGGCCAGCCGAGGAAAAGAAAGAGACCTCAGACGAGAAAATAATTTTCAATGATTGCGTGTACCAGACATGTAATCCAAAAAGAGGTAAAATTAACTCGAAATGAAGCTCATCCACTTTTCAATCCAACATAAGACCTTATTATTATTATTATTATTATTATTATTATTATATTTTTTAAATCTAATTTTTGTAATTCTTTTACAACACTTGAAACAACTAGCAATTCTTTTTAATCAAATGAAATCCCTTTGAAGTGTTTTTAAATATCTTAAAATCTCTTGAAATTTCTTAAAACCAATAAAAATCTCGGGAAATGCCGGTTAAATTTTTACTAGTAAAGTATAATATTAACACGCATCAACATAAAATTCTTTTTTTTTCCAATTTAAGAAGCTTTTTGGTAATATTGTAAATCTGTTAGAGGTAAAATTATATTTTATAAAATGTGGAATTATTTTGTCCGGTTGGACACAATTCGATCAACAGAGTTAAGCAGTTCTTGCTCGGTTCTACTCAGATGGATGCCTTCGTTTCCGTTTAATAAAATGTTTTGTTGCTATAGAAGCAACAAAAATTTTTTGGTTATGCCAATCAAATCTTGGTTCTTTCAACAAACCTTTTATTGAACCAAGAAAATTCATTTAAACCAACAAAATCTCAGTTTTGGTTGAATTAACAAAACTTCGGTTGGTTCAAAAAAAATTCGGTTGACACAACCAAATAATTTTTGTTGCTTCTATAGCAATAAAAAGTTTTGTTGTCCAAACCAAACATTTTTCTCAGTGTATATTTTTTTCATTTCTGGATAAGGTCATGCCGGAGTTCCATTTCGAAATTTGCAGCAATCGCTAGAAGTCTACAATTGCTTTCTGAATATCGATAATATCAAAAGGAAAGAACTCTAGGGACTCATGATGGGTCGAATAGAATTTTACGGTCCGTTTTACATGGGGTCGTTATCGACTCCAGAGACTTGGGAATATTTTTATGATCCGTAGTGATTTTACGATACTTTTTTAGTGGCCATTTTATTCTATTTCACTTTTTCTCAGATGTCTTGAATCTCACACACACATGCCTCAATTTTCATACCTTGCCTCGTATTCCTTCAATAATATAATAACTCTTTTCGCTAACATCAAACTTATATACAGCTAGTCTAAAGCTCGCACATGAAGCTGTTTTGGGATATAAATCTCTAGGATTACACCCTTCGCTGGATCGAGACGCGAAACTTTCATGGCAACGAATTTATTCGCTTACATTAAAGATGTGCCAATGTTGAGCTAAGTACGTACTCAAATCCTCAAGAGTTAATACGAAACTCTAATAAAATTGAAATAAAATCGATAAATCAGATGCGAAATATTTAGTAGGAGGCAATAAATTTCAAAATATAAAAGAAAAGTATATAACAACCTGAGATTAATTATACTTTTGCAAAAGTAAACTTAAAAGCATGTAAAGGTGTATTTTCTCAGATTCGTGAACACAATTCAAAGTTGTAATTAATCCCTTCAGACCTGAACACTTCCAATTACAGGATCAAAGGAAGACTCGTACATTTCCCGCAGGAAACGGAAATTCTTGGAACCTAAGGGCAGAATGTTGCCTTTATATACTTATCTTGCAAAGAAGTGTGACTCAAAAGCCGCTTTGTACTTTTTCGTTAAATCTTATGCTTTCTAAACTTCTCTAATTAAAGAAGCACTAAAAAAAAGCATTTCTATGCATTTTCTGGTGTTGTGCAATTACTTTCTGGCTCGAAAATAAGTTCACTAGACTTTTTACCTAATAAAACAAGTTTCTCATTTATTTGTCAGAAGAAGTTGTAGAGGATAGGGCAGAAAATTTGAATTTCTTAATAAAATCGTCTGTAACCTCGCGCGTACTTGCACTACGTTATATGGCGCGATTATATATCGCCAAAATGGACCCTCATATTCGCATACCATACCACACTGACAATATTAAAATTGCATGTCAAAAGATATTATTAAAACGCTTTTGCGTTCTGTACCTCAAAAGAACTCGCAGTACTAGAAACGTTTATGAAAATTTGATGAATTCGCATTTTTATCATTTAATAATAATCATATTAATAATAATAATAATGTAAAACTTATTTTTCATTTATGAAACAATCATTTTGAAATATTGTATTGTATTAAAAAAAAGTTGGAAATTTCAGGAATATGAACTACACTGATTTCATCGGCCCTCGTTTTGTTGAAAAAGGGGAAAGATATGTAAGGGTACAATTGGTGTTGGCGACTGTGGGATAAAAGGTTTTAAAGATAACCACTTCCCCTGGGACTAAAAGTGGAGTGCAAAGAAGAACCCTCGCTAGAAAAGTGCCTGTCCTGTCATGTTTATAGAACTTTTTATGGCTTCAAAATAATAATTTATCTCACTTTCCTGGCGACTCTCGGTAGTCTACAATATTCATTCGAATATGAAACGAATGACGCCAGGGAAATGAAATTCAGTTCGTTCAATATATATCAAGGTCCTCTCCACATTTGATGCAAATATAAATTGTATAAATGAAGATAAATATTAAACAAACATTTACATTTTGAAAAAAAAAACAAAAAAGCATCTAAATGATGTCAAACTTGCAGTAACATAAATATTTAAAGTAATAACCTCTACTTCATGAAAAAAAGTAATTTATAAAATACTTTCTCGTGTTTATCTGCAAGATGTCTTCAACGATTAAAAGCACAAAAAATGGAAAGACAGGGAAAAGTAGAAAGTCAACAGACCATTCTGTTAAAGATTTACGTAAGATGAATTGAATTAATTATCATTATTATCAAATTATCATTAGAGTATTGATTTATCTTTTTGGGGAATTATTGTGGATATTTTTTCTTTGTCATTTTTCATGGTGCATATAAACTTTGATAAATTGTGTCCAATCAATGCAGGTCAGTTTTATGTAAGGTCGATTGAAATGTAAAAAATATATGATTTCCAGTAGAAATAACATTTTTCACATCCCTATATTTTTTTGAAAGCAAGTGGCAAACACTCTGCATACAGCACGGAACTACGCAATATGATTTATTGTCAGCATTGCACTTCCGTGCTGGTTTTGGCTTATCCTCGCCGAATTCCCGTTGCAGGTACTCCAAATCCGATCAAGTACCAATTATCGAACGAGCTCTTCGCGAAGCTTGGCTGGACGGTAATGCCCACTAAAAGGTCGACCAGGAAAATTGTCCAATACCAGACACAAATGGCTAAACCACATTTGGATTGGTAATCAGACTAATATTTTATTCGAGTGCATAAATATTTCATAGAGTGTCAACAATTTTTCTTCTGAAATGAATTTTCAATTTTTGTGCCCCTGGGGTTTCATTTCATTTCACGTAACTTTGGTTCCGGGAATTTTAAAAATATTTTAAGGCATTTCAAGAGAATTTAAGGATTTTTGGGAACGTATTGAAATCTCTTAAAATTTCCTAAAATTTTAAAAAATCTTTTAGAAAATATAAAAATCTTGTGAAATCATTTAAAATTCCATGAAGAAAATTCAAAACCCCCAAAAATCACTTAAAAATATCTTCATTTTTTCAAATTCTTACAAGCCTTATAAAATCCTTTAAAATTCCTCTAAATTTTCTAATATTATACAAATCTCTTGAAATCATTAAAAACCCAGAAAATTTCAAAAAATGCCTAGAAATTATTTGTAATCCTTCGAAATCCTTGGAATATTTATAAAATCTGAAAAAAATAAACGATAAACTGTTGAATAAACGATTACTGAAAACAGTGACTTTTCACAGATTCTCACTAGATTTTCACTGAATGTAATCTTGAAAAGAGAGTAATTGAAAATTAGTTAACTTAAACTGATTCAATTTTAAAGAGTAAGCATTCATTTTTTCTCTCAAAATTTTATTATGCTCATTGTTAAATACTTATAGGTTTCAGATTTATAGACTCTCTGGAAGTAAGTATTACGATGAAGACAGGACAAAAGTACTCTTTGACTTCCATCCCGATGGTAGCGGGAAGGTTTTCTATCCAAACGGCAGGTTGGCTATTGAAGTTCGCAGATCAAAGAAACGAAATCGTAATTGTTTAGAGATTGTAAAGAATTATATCCCGCAATAATTACATGGCTTGTGTCTAGTTGACTGACGTTAATCGTTTTTAAGATAACACTATATATCGTCTTCACGCCCGGAGGAAAGGATATTATAGGAGTCTCAAGAGAGCCTCAAATTACAGCTATTTTTGATTCAATGGGAAATGGAATGGTTATGAATGAAGATGGCAAAATAAGGTATGAAAATATTTTTTCATACCTATTATATTACATCTTATATTATAAGATGTATATTAATATAATATTATTACATCTTGTTTAATTTATGGGATAAGAATTTTTTGTCTTTGACTACTAATTTAGGTTGTCCTACAATCAACTTGGTGGAATTTGTGTTGACACTCCTGTGGGAATTCCATATTTTTGGTTTTGGAATAAACATTCAAGAGAGCCTGAGTTAGAAACAGTTGCTGATGTAAGCTATAGAATTATAAGTGTCTTTAAACTGATTAATTTTTTTACGATTTTCACACAGGAAGTTATTGCAGATCACTTAGTGAGTAAATTTTTCCCTGTTACAAATAAATCTCTAAATAGGTAAATAATTTTTTCTGAAAAAAATTGTCTGTACGATATTTCATAAAAAATATATATAATACTTTTAGAAAAACGCTATAGCTCCACAGGTAAAGAGACTCCCAAATCAATAAAAAGTGTCAGTAAAAAGGATAAAAAAGGAAAAGCTGAATCGAAAAACTATAAGAGTGCAGAGAAAGAGAAAGATGACGAGGAAATTGAAGAAAATAGGTATTGATAATATTAACAAATTAATTTCAATCTTTTGTCGCAAATTTTAAGATTTTTTTAATGAAAGCATAATTAACTTAAAAGCAGCTCTGATTCAAAAGAAACCTGTAAGTTTGATAAACCATCAGTCTGGATGAAAGCAATTTTTCTAAAGATAAATAAATGCTTATGTTTGAGAATTCACGACAGAAGGAATATCAATTTGCAATTTTTGGCTGTTGGTAAAAGCATAAGGTAAACAAACAAAATAAAATAAATTTAATACACAATTGAAACAAGTATTTTGTGAATAATAAGAAGTAAACCGAATGAATAAAAATATTTCAGAATTGAGCTAGGGACTAAATTGAATTTAAATAAAGAAATATCAAGATACGATGCGGATTCTTCAAACTTGAAAGCAGAATTGCTAAAGTAAAAATGATTCTCTTAAATCAATTTTTCAATAAAGTAAGGAGTCTTATATTCTAGGTGCAGATTTCTGAATGAACTTAAAGAAACAATAAGCGAGCATAATATACACGACGTAATAAATGCTCAATCAAAGGCAAAAAAAATTGGTAACTCACGAAATTTTATGATATCCAAATACAAACCATTTTTAAAGTCGTAAAAAATGTGCTTTTCATAGTAAATAAAAATAAAATACATTTTTATATCAATATTTTACAATAGTAAAATAAATTTTTAAGGACTTTTTATGTTATGAAACTTTTAACTCTGCAGGAGGTTTTATAATCAGAATTATATCAAAAATAAATATTTTATTATAAAATAAACATTTTATAATCTAACTAGCAAAGATTTATATTTTTCGGGATTCAGTTTTATAAACAGAGGACATTTCATTAAAGTTTCAGATGTCTGACTATTTTTTTTAAGTTTTATTTGAATAAAAATATCAACAATAAATCTGTTCTAAGTTTCCAAACCTATTTGTATTATTTATCACTAGCAATTTATCCGGCGTTGCCTGGAATTTAAAAAGATTTCATAGAATTCTTGAAAAATCTTGAAATCTCCTCAAATTCCTTTAACTTTAATCAATTTAAATGACTTGAAATCTTTAATTCTTTTAATCCCTTAAAATTTCTAAAATTCGTTAGAACTCTTTTTAAAATCCGTCAGACTAGACGTCTGAAACTTCAACCCAATATAGAGGACAGGGATCACAGTGTAGAATAAGAAATACAAGTCTTTATAAATAAATGTATCATATAATTAAAATAATTATCAAAATCATTATAATCATGTCGAAGTTTTGTATATATATAAGTGTATATGTTTCGTTGTCTGCGATTGGATGTGTGTATTCGTGTAAATATAATCGAGTTTATGTGTACTTAAGACACGTACATGTAACATATTCCAGGATCCCAGGAATATTCATCGTAGAGACTTAGTTACTAAGGATTGGAACTTTATTAATGGAGTTTAAAAATTTCGAGCAATAAGTTAAGTTAATACGAACAACGCCGCGCAAAACTTTCGTAAAAATTTGCGAGCCCGTCCGCGTTAGTCGCAAGGATGTTAAAAAATGAGATGCTTCTGGGAAGATTTGAAATATTAATAAAATAAATAGCAGAATTTAAAATCGTTACCATCGATATTTTTTATTATTCTCATACTGATTTTAAAAATATCGTTCGTACAGACTTTACAGTTCAACAGAGGTGTCAACTAGAGATTCATGATATTGAATCTCGTCGAGTTTATCCGAGATAAGCTCGAAGGGGATGAGGTATGATGAAGAAAAAATGCTCGTGAATATAAATAATATTAATTTTAAACGTAGTGAACGAACGCTAAAGTCTCAAGAAGCACATTGACTCCTACAGCGTATTTACACAGCTCCTCGAGACTCCAGACCTCCAATTCCTCAAGAAACTTGATGAATTCAGCTCCTCATTCTGTACAACTTGTAACAACAAACGTCGCTAATTTAGACAATAGACAACTGTCGAGCAAGTTTTTCGACGAATCGGAGACTTTCATTTTCTTAATTTTCATATCGCTTCTCTTTTCGAGTCGTTCACACTTCTAACCACACAAGATATTTTATGTACACGAAACTCCTCCTGTTATCCAAAGACTCTTTTTTCTTTCCTCTCTTAGTCCCTTGTATCGTTAACCACTTTGAACTCAATTGTCCCTTTGTTTGATTGTCTTAATCATCGCTCCCTTTTATCCATGAACAATTTATATAACAGACTAACTAAACTATTCAAAAAAGGCAGTTTTCCAATACTTTCTGATTTATAATTGATTTATAATACTTGACTTGAATTGAATGAAGAATAGATTTTGCTCGATGCAGTACAAGTTATTTTGGATATTAAATATCAGGTACAAAAATGAAAGAAGCAAGAGATACTTCGCAAAGCGTTCCACCGCTTTCAAATTGATTTTTTGATTAAAGAAAAAAAAAGAGAGAAGAATTTTAACGCAAGGATCGAATAAGAGACGTGACAATGACGGCGTTGACGAAAAGGGGAAAGAGAGGAGAACTACCTCGCAATCGTGTCAATGTCCTCATTGGAAGTCGTTGACTCTTTTTGAACTTGTTACTCTCGACCTCCTCGGTACCTTTCATAAAAAGGTCCTCGAGGACCTTCAAGAGTTTTCTTTTCGATATTCCTTGTCGGCATGTCCTGCATGTGTTCTGCATGTCCTTCAATCATCTCTTCAGTTGGCGACCTTGACGAGTTCAGGGTTCTCGGTGATGTATGTAGAATGAACATAGTTCATACTATTCATACCAGTGTTTTTGCGATCAATCGCCCTCACCCGAACGAAGAGGAAAGCAGCGACAAGGGAGGCGACAACTACTACCAAGAGGAGCATCACCAGACCTCCAACGAAGCCTGGAAGAGACATACAGATTGTCTCTGAATCGGGGGATGAGCTTGCATTTTGGATGACTACTGTTGTGTCATTGCTGGAATTCGATGAACCAAGGGCGAAGTTTACGTCACCTGGTGCAACCACCTGGATGATCCGCGATGTGTTTACGTCCGTCATTTCTTGAGCTGCTCGTTTGTAGACGTGCGACGTGACCATGGTCACCGTGTGGAAGACGTCCTGAAAAAGAATTCAAGTTCATTTTAATCATTTTATAGGAAATTATTACATTCTCATTTTTATTATTATTATCATCACTACCATTTAAATTAAAGTCATTTCTGATAATAGATAAACTTGGAAGACACACCAGCTAATAATAATATTAATAATAATATTAATTGACTATCGATACTTACGGAGAGATCATCTTCATCCAAAATGTGTCTTCGTCTTCTGGCACCTCTGAGTTCAGCTGGAAGACCTTCAACCGACCTCGGTCGTCCTCCGAGGGTGGCCAAGTTACCTTCGAGCTCTTCTGAGCCAGCATTTCCTTTTCTCTTAACGGTCTGATAAGCCCCTGCGGGATGTCCTGGAAGAGGAGGTGGTGGAAGGTGAATATTATCCTGAGTGCTTTGTGGAGAACTGCTTGCTGTTGCGTCTCCTGGCGTCGAGCTTGGCGACGAGGAGGATGTCTGAGCTTGAGGTGCTGGCACTACATCAGGGTTCGGCTCACTGCAAAAAAATTCATTTTCTAAATTCGTTTCTAAATTCAT
Source organism: Synergus gifuensis (assembly GCA_904066015.1). Classification (NCBI taxonomy): domain Eukaryota; kingdom Metazoa; phylum Arthropoda; class Insecta; order Hymenoptera; family Cynipidae; genus Synergus; species Synergus gifuensis. The sequence goes on from CAJFCO010000086.1 coordinate 2,144,693, forward strand.
TTACAGAAAAACAAATCATGAATTTTGTACAAACTTTAATGCAAATGAATTATGATATCTGGGTCAACTGATTTGCATTTGCTTTTGCATCGCTGAGGATGTTAAAGTGAAACTTGTTTGTGCTGTTAGCCTTGATAAAGATTGTTATATATATTCCAAAAATAATTCAGGTGGAAAACAAATATTAAAATTCTAGGTCGCGAGCTGATTTTAAACATTGTAGACTCAAGTGAGAAGAAAGTGGAAAATGTAGTCCTATCAGGACAAAGGAAAGCCTGCAGAGGAAATACTTATTCGAAAGGCAAAAATTTGAATAATCTAGATAACATGTTTTTATAGTTCATCTCTACAGAGATTTACATCTCAAGAATTGTTGCTGTCATCCAACGTCCTTCAAGATCCTTCACGGATGAATAGACTTGAAGTCGAGGACTTCATAGTTTGTTCAAAAGTTAGAGATTGTTTTCTAAATGAAATATTTAAAAAAAAAGTATCTTGTTCTTCTTTTGATAAGGTATACAATTGCGGAAGAGTTTTCACTTTCATTTCTTTTTATTTTGTTTGTTTATAATCTTACCTGTATGCACCAGCCGGTCCACTGGGATGTCGTGGATCAGGATAAGCTGGCGGAACTCCATATTCAGGTACTGGTGGTGCTCCATATTCTGACGAAAGACCTTGGTGAACCGGTGCTCCGTAGTCTTGTGAGATTCCTGCAGCCGGTGCACCGTACTCCAGACCTGGATGACCGCATTTGGGTTCCGGGCAGTTGTATCGGCATACTTGAATCACACACTGGAAGTGGACGTTCATACTATCTGGAAACTTGAAAGCTTGGAAGTAGGCGAAGCTGACTACTGATGCACTTGGTCCAAAGTTCTTAATCTTCTGGAACCTGAAACGTGAGCTTTTTTTGAAATTGAGATTCAAGACTATAATAAGAAGAGCAAGAAAAATTACATAATTACTATTATCTTTAAAAACTCCTCAAGACAAAATAATGATTATACCTAATTATAATTAAGTGAACTTAGCACTTAAGCTCTTTTATTTTTTCACAGCTAAATTATTGTCAGCTACCTTAAGGCCATGTGAGACTTACCCGATCCCTACCTTACCGACACTTTTTCTCTGCAACGCTACGACTATATTTATTGAGATATCAAATTGAAAATTTCTAAAATTAAAGAAACTACGCTAAGATATGTTTATCTGGTCTTAAATTTTTGTAAAAATAAAAAAAAAAATTTTTGAAAAAAATTTTGCTTTTATAAATCTCAATATTTAGGATCAGATAAACGTACCTTAATGGTTTATTTTCAATTTTAGAAATTTTCAATTTAATATCTCAATAAATGTAGATGTAACGTTGCAGAGAAAAAAATGTCGGTATTTTAAAGCTGGGATATTTTATCTGGGTTATCAGAACATTTTTTAAACCCACTGAGGCGTATTTGGATGATTGTGTGTCCTTTCTTTGGCTCGCATTTAAAAAGTAAAAATTCTTCTACAATTCATTGAAAATAATAATAAAATAATAATAAAATAATAAAATAATAATAATAATAAAATAATAACCTTGACATAATCTTTGGCCTGACGACACAGCCGTATTGATCAACAAGTTGAATAGGTGCCCTCTTCCCATCATGAGCAACGCAATTCCTAACAAGCATGTCAAACTTATTCTCATCATCTTTGATAGCAAGAACCATCGTCATCGTCTGTCCAATTTTAACAATCCCCGAAACTTCGGAAGCCCAAGGTCCTTTTCCAACTTGTATTTGCATCCAACATTGCAAATTATCACCCAAGAAGTTGGCGGTAACTGCATGCAACATGTCCACCTGGAAAGGTCTGAAGGTCACAGCCTTTTCGTAGAAGTCATACCAAGTACAACGTAACTTCCTGGCTTGATCCCAAACTTCCTGCACATAGGGATCATATTGAACGATGATGGTGTTTTCTACGTAGCTACCGGAAGGCGTTGGAGCTCCATAAGCAGCCACATTATGATTGGCTGAAGAGCTCATGCCACAGGAATTAAGAAAGATTTCAAAGGTCGCGCTGAGGTGACCTGTGCCAGGTTTCAAGTGGACACAGTGGGAATCCGAGTAGAAACCTTTGCTGAAAATCATCCCGTAGAAGGGTCGATCGAACTCGATATTTACCCTCATATGGGTCTTTTCGCATTGTACTTGAAGATGCTTAATTTGAGGAGTATCTGGGGATGCCAGAGGCCAATTTTCCTCTGCCCCATGAGAAACTGGTGGCCCATATTGTGCTGGTGGCCCGTAGACCGATCGGTGCTCCAGAGGAAGAGCACTGCTGTCGACCAATGGAGCATCTCCATTTACGCACTGAAAACAAAAAGAAAAACATCAAAGTTTGAGATTGTTTTTTGGACTTCATACATTTTAAGTTATTTAGATTCAGACCTTATAAATCTCTTTACAATATAAATTTACTCGTTGCCCGGGATTTTAGGAGATTTCAAGTGATTTTAAGGAATTACGAGGGGTTTAAAAGGATTTTAAAAGGATTTCAGAGACTTTAAATGATTTTTATAGTTTTTAATTGGTTTTAGAGATATCAAGGGATTTATTTATATTCGAAATTCAAAGCGTAATAAAATGCAATTGATTTGAAGGAAAATAATTGATTGACTTGCGTTAAAATTGAAAAAAATCATTATTAGGAGTAAACTGAATTACTAGGAATTATTCATGACCCGTCAAAACAGAGAGTTATTTTTTCGCCAGTCTATAATTGAGGTTTATATTTATTTTGAATTGATAGATTGTCTTATGTGAGTACTGAGAAGATATCGAATCAATCAATTAATGTTTCAAATGATGCCTATCGAAGAATTAAGAGGCTCAGCACCTGCACTAACTATGACTAATTGTTTATTTCAGTCTGGAAATACATTCCAATGTTAAAGCCGTCGAAAGGCTGAAAAACGACGTGACTGAAACCCTTACGCCTGTAATATAATATAATCAAGCGTACACAACACGCTTTAATATGCTTGGCTAATTTTTCACTGGTTATTAATTATTTCATCTCAATTACCAGACTTGATCTTCGAAAATCATTCCAACACTCTTCAGAGACAAGATGAATGTGTTTTGATTTTATGATGAGAAAGCTTTTTTCTTCACGGAAATCGATTAATCTTCTTGTTCGAAAATTCTAATAAATAAGAGTAATAAAATTTTTTTAATTATTTAGAAAATATATAAAATGTCTGAAATACTTGAAAGTTTTTATTTTAATGCGGGAGCAATTATTAAGAAACTCTACGAAAGTGAAATTCAAATATCGATTGTGCTTTCACAAGAAAAATTAAATGTTGTTTTTTTCATAAAAGATTTCTAAATGATGCGGTGTTTCTATAAGATTATCTCTTGTTATTTTCTTATGGAAATTCGAGCATTTCTGAGAGCAATAATCAACTGGATGCTTAAATTTCGCTAATAAACTTGAATCATTCTCACTTTATGTATTTTATAGTTCTATATTTTACATTCCTTACAACTCTTCCAATGCTTGAACTTTCAATTTCAATAATTGGAATTTCACAGCACTTTTAACTTTATTTGAAACACTTTCTAATTAGACTCTCAGATTTTATGGAAATGCAGAAAGTTCAGCTTTAGTTACAGTTTTAATGTTAACGAGAGTTGTAATCAGCAGACTATCTATGTGTATCTCGTTTTACCAGAGTTTTACAGTTTATGAATAATTTGTATTTTAATTGAGAGTACTTATGCAAATTTCTGTTTTGCATACGATTCATCTCGACTTTTAGAATTAAACTTTCATTTTATTAGAAAAAATGTATTTTATTTTCACTTTATTTCAAAATTTTTAGTCAAAATAATTAACATTGTTAATAATAAATGTTGAGGATTCTTCCTGTTCATTTTAGATCCAAAAAGCGTTGGTCAAATTTCATGAAAGTGTAATTTTCCAAAAATCGTGATGTCAGAGTTACGAAAGCTGACAGTTCGTAAATTGCACTTGCAGTTTGTAAAATTGCTCGAGTGGGCAATGTAAACGCGCAGATTTCAAAACTGGACTCTATCATTGAAATGAAAAGAAACAATGAAATTTAGACGAGGTCTTTAAACATTCCCGGTATATTATTTTTTTCTTGCCTCTAAAAACGGTACAAGACCAGCGGGGCAGGTCTTACCGGAATGACAATGAATGCAAAATCCTTCCGCCTTTTTCATTTCAACGGCAATTCAAGTAGAATGCATTGCGATACGCATCAGGAATTCCGCGGGTGCTTTACTCGAGCAACCTTTTACGGCATCCAGATTTATGGTCAACCTTGATGGCGCCATTTAAATGACTATAAATATTAAAAATCTCTTGAGATCCTTAGAAACCCTTAAAATCTCATAGAATACCTAAAAATTCTTTATAATCCTTCGAAATCTTTGAAAATCTTCTAAAATCTGTTTAATAAATATAAAAGCTATGCGTTATGACAAAAATAATAATATAGTTATTTGAAGCCGAACTTAGAAGCTTCTGTAAGGAATTATATACTTCCTTATTATTAATTACGTATTATTAATTATTAATTAATGTCCTACTTCAAGATACTTCGATTTTCAATTGAATTTTGCGCTAAATTTCACCCAATTATAAAATTATGCTTTAGTGCGTGTCTAAAATGAAATAAAATTCTCAATTGAAGATCTTCATTAAAAATAAAATTGAGATTCTCAATTAAACTCCTACAAAGGAAATTTCTTTCTTTGATCTTTGAATGTCATGCCATCAAAGATCGGCTTCACCCTTAAAGAAGAAATAATATTTCATACTTGACTTACTTTATTAAATTAGGCGAACTTTTCACCTGAGGCTCGTCTGTCAATATTAATTTTTAAAAATCGCTCTAATAAAAAAAACGCGATATGCGTAGAGTTTACAGTTAGTTGGTATCCCAGGCTTTGTATCGAGATACTATAGACATATATATGCCGGTAGGAATTAAGGATGATTCAAAGAATATTGCTCTAGGCGATTTGACATTCTGGGTTATTGCGACGAGAAGTTAGATAAATGATTGGCCAGTCTAGTATAGTAGTTATAGGATTTGGAATAGATGTCGAACGAACTTCTATAGTAGGACTTGAGATGTGAAGAGATTAGCAAACATAGACCTATCTTGTTTGCACTATTAATCACAGGTTAAACATTAATTCTCTAAATTCAATTTTGGAAGTAGATAAATATTTTTTCCCAGGAATGTAACTTAAGGATCTTGGACCCTTTTCTAATATCAGATCTACTCAAAGCTAGAATTAAGTGAGTGGAAATTGAGTCTGAGAGCATCATTAGGAAGATGCATATAATTTTCGAGGGGTGGCACCAAACCCTAAAAAATACCAAACCCTAAGAAACACCAGAACCCGAAATGTATAAAAAAGATAAAAAGGCTAACTAAGGAAAATGGGATGATGGATTATATAACGAATAATTTATCTACTTTAAACCCTCTTCAAATGATTTTAAACCCTCCTCAATTTCAAGATTAATGAAAAAAAAATTGAGGATTCTACTGATTCTAGTAATGCATTTTTAATTATATAAATATATTAAATTTTATGAATTTTCTTTTTTTTTGAGAAGGATTTTTAATGTCTACATTTGAGTTTTGGAGACACTTGTTGCAAAACAACTGGTTTATCTTTAGTTGCATTTTTGCCTGCATACCAGATCCTGACTGTGGATCTCTATAAACCGGTCGCAGATTGCTACACGTAATGAAATCAGAAACCGTGAAGAATTGAGTAATAATAATTTCGAGATGTACCGGATTAGCCAAATTAGGAACCAGATTTCGCGAACGAGGGTTCAGAAGAAGTTGTTACAGTAAAAAAAACAATTTTTCAAGACTTGAAGGAAAAATATTTAAATTTTTTTCCACACTTCAGTCTAATTTATTTGATTCCAGGGATAATAAACAGAAACAATTGGACTTCCATTTCCGTCAAGCCCTGGCTCAAGCCTATGAGGTATGATCCGGAAAGAAGCGAGTCTAGACAGATAATAATTAATGAAACCTAAGAAGGGTTGAATTCTCCCTATGTAATGCTACAGAACATGGAGTTAACAAACAATAGGGCGTCCGATAGACGAAAAGCAGAAGTTTGTGAATTGATTTGTCGAAGCGAGGATGAAAAACGAGTGCTGGGTATTAATTATATATATATATAAAAAAAGAAATGATATACCGAGTAGTGAGAGAATAACGAGCATGAGATACGCTGCAATTAGAATTGGCTTAAATAATTACAGAGCAACTTGAACAAATGGCCCTCGAAGGAAGTAAATACTACTGGCGGTTTTCACTTTTCCATTGTCATCCAAGCGTCGACTGTCTGTTCGAACTAAAGCTGAACGCAATTTCACTGAAGGAGAGAAATGTCATTTGTAACGAGCCTCCACATATCGGAATTTCATTCTTTCTTCGTTTCACAGAATATTTTCCTTGAATAAATTCAAAACAAATAAATTATATCAGCCGATCTTTAACCTTTTATTGTTGAAAAAGATATTGGTGGCCACAAGATTTACTTTTTTCATTTCACTCTGACATTTGCTTGACTTTTCCCTGACTTTCAGACAAATTTTCCTGATAGAAACGAATTAAAAATGCGAATAAATTTTCAGTAATAATACTATTGGAATTTTTCAAAAATTTTTTATAATATCACTTTAAATCTTTTGAAATTTAAAATTACTTCACAAAACACTTATAATTTGTAAAAACCTCTCAAATTTACGATAACTTTGGAAATCTCTTAAAATTCCTTGACATTTATTGAAATTCCTGGAAACGCGAAATTCTATGAAGTACCTTCAAATTTTTTAATATTCCACGAAATTCCTTAAACTTTCACTAATTCTTTTAAAATTGCTCAAAATCACTTGAAATCCTATAAACTCCTAAAAAAAACTTAAAAATCTTTTAAAATTCCTAAAAATCTCTTGAAATATTCCTTAAAATTCGATGAAATCTTTTCAAATCCATAGAAACATCTTTAAATTCTTGATAATCTTTTTTCTTTCTTGATATTTTCTTATTTATAAATTAAATGCCAGCTAAAAAAATTAGTTAAAATATCTCAGATAAATTAACGTATCTACTTTCTTTCCCTTTAATTACAAGCAACCAAAAACGATAAAAAATTGTTATAAATACGTCTTTAGCAGCTTTACTGCGCAAAATTACAACTCTTGTGTTTCTGTTCTCCCTAATAGTGCTATAAAACAGTTTTCTTGTCTGCGAGTTGAAAGTATTCTGTTACCGCACTTAAAGAACATCACAAAAAACAATAAGGAGGGAAAATTAATCTCATCTTTTTAAGAGTAAACTCCCGAAAAAGTTTTACCATAATAATATACTAGGAAAAAATTAACTCTAATAGATACGAGATTTCAAATTTCACGTTGAGAAATTTCAGGTAATTCTAAAAGCTGTATAATTTCGTATGAACCATTTTCCGAGGTTCAAAGATGACACGGTATAGCAAGTTTATTAGACTGTCCCGGGAAAGGAGAAATGGTGCAATCGAGATAATAAAGGGCGGCGGCACCGGTAATTGACCCGCGGTTTTCAATCGGATTTAACCTGTTTTACACACTTAGAAAGCAAATTCTTCCGCTGCAGTGCGGGTATGAGTGTTCCTGTCTTTCCTAATAGTTTGTCTCATTTCTCTGGTCGTTTTCTCTCTTTGTCCCTCCCTCCTCAAATGCCAGGCGATTTTACAAAGAGAAAAGTCGTAATCGCGTTGTGTCGCGTCAATCTATATATGGTTGGAAAAAGTAGGACGAACCACTATCCACGCAACTAAACTCACATTATGTATAAGTGCATGATACTACTCGGTTCATGCCTTCAACTCGCATTGCCATAAGAAGCGGAAAAAGAACAAGGTGTTACAACAATCACACTTTTCGATAAGAAAAATACCTATTTCATTGAAAAGAACCAGACTTGGGCATAAATTATTGATAAATTATAATTCGATTGATAAATTATTCATATGACCTAAAAATTAAAATTTTATTCATTAGTAGTTTCGTTAATCGCCATTTTCGATTCTTAAACTTTGCCTCTATATTTGACAGCTAAGGTTTTATTGTTTTATATTAATTAATGATATTTAATACTATGCCTGTAATGAAAGTCGAAGAGACTTTAAACTTTAAAAGACTTTATCTTGCAAAAGATTTTAAGTGATTTTAGGTGATTGAAATGTCTTGAAATCGTTTAACATCAGTGGCTCAGAAATGGCTGAGCTTGGCCGCAGTGAATTACTTCTAACCAGTTATTGCAGGCGCATGATAATTATCTAGACATATACATTGTTGATTATGTTAATGACACGTTTGGTTATCGCAAGTACGGTTATTTCAAGCAGGGAATAATAATTATACGACAGTAAATGACCCTATTATTGAATTCAAATATTAAGACTAATTTTGTTTTTGAAAATATTGTGTGAATAATTAGTTTATAAAGAAAGTATGCATATGTAAATCAGCTTGGTTTTTAAATTCAATTTGTTCCGGCAAAATACAATGAACTTAACTAAATTTTATTCAAGAAAAAGATCATCTTTTGAATTGTTCATTAATGCGCAGAATATGCCCGATTGGATCCTCAGAGAAGATTTTTCTCTCTGGAAATGGAATCTTAAGGACCTCCAAGTATAAGTAATACGGAACCAATTAAAATGAGCGCGGAAAAAAAAAGAATCATGAGAATTGGGTTGCGCCTTACATTCTCGCGGTTTGTCGTAAAAAAAATGTACAAGTACGTATGTTGAAAGCATTCAAGGCTCGATTTTAATTACCAAGAGCAATGGCAGAATAAACGCGATAATTGCACATTTAGAAACAAATGATTATGCGATTTGATAAATTGTTCGTCTCTGCTATCAACAACAATGATGAAGATCAAGGTCGTCTTAATTCCTTATGAATTACATTCTTTAATAGGATCGAGTAAAACGTATGTGAAAGATTTTATATTTAATTTTTACTGCAGATTTACTTCTAATTGAAATAATAAAACTTTAATTCGCTGAATGCAAAAGCTGTGACTCAGTATTGAAGACAATTTACTGAATTATTCAGTCTCACAGTTTCTTTCTCTTTTCTATCCCCTCTTTCTCTAGTTTTCTAAAAGTCACGTTTCTCAATTTGTACAAGATCATCCTCGATGACATAATTCTTTACAGGATCAGAACCCCATCAAAAGGAGATTAGTAAGACATTGAAAAATATTAACCCTCACAGTTTTAGTCAGCAAAAATTTCATGGGTAAGAAATTTATCCTTTAAAAACTTAATCCCTGAAAGTCCTGCTGCACCCCCAATGATTCTTCTTTGAAGGAATGTGTCCCCAGCATCAAAAATTTCTTTAACAACGTGAAATCTGTGGGTTCAATGCATAACATGTTTGATTTATCGCTATTTCGTTGACCCCCTTGATATGTCGATCAGCTAAGATACACAGTACACACACAAACATATGTCGATGGCCATGACTTTCACAATTTTTCCCACTGCCCCTCCATCCTACTTTGAACCCAACCGCAAAGCATATAGCTGTCAAATCGCTTATCTTTTCATCTGACCGTTAAACAATCCATTTGCCGCTGAAGAATCTCTTAGATGAAGATCAGTTGATCGGACACTCTTGCCGCGATCTTGAATCGCGTTATTAACTTGCTCACAATCCAAGAAACGAGCGATCAGCTTCTTTTAACTGAAAGGCGGCTTTGCGGTCCATTGCGGTCGGCCACAAAATTGTAGACTGCAAGTTATCATTGTGAAAAGTGACGATTTGCACTTCATTAGACTTTATTCTCAGCAGTTTAGGCGCACAACTAGGCCCTAATTTTATGCAGCTGTGGATGATAATACTCATTATGCGGTAATCACTGTACTTTCAATAATGGCAGTTCGGCAGATGGAGTTTGAGGTCTTTGAAGTCAAGAGTTTCAAGAATATAATTATCAATTGTAATTGAGAGGTTCAAAATTCCAGAGTGAATATTTTTTGCTTTTTTCGAGGGGTTGACGATTCGTGAAATCATCACTTGCATAGAAATCTACTGAGTCCTTCAGAAATATCTGAACCTGAAGACATTTGAAAATCTTAAAACTATTATGAATTATTTTAAGTCTTTTAAAATTCCACAAAGAACTGAAAAATCACTTAAAGTTCTTTGAAAATCTGTAAAATTACTTAACATCTCCTTTAAAATCAAAGTCCTTTAAAATCACCTAAAATCAGTAAAAATAATTTTAAATCACTTGAAGTGAATTCGAATGACTTCAATATAAAAAAATATCTTGAAGTCAGGAGTAGATGTACAACCATCAGTTAAGTTATCAATCCCTCGCTTTTTAAAAAAAAAAAAAACACTGCAATTACGAAAGGAAGACAGAAAGATGGTCAAGTTGTATAAAAACTTGCAGACTGCAGCTTTCGGAAGTGAAAAAAATCGATTACGATCAACTCGAGTGTTCCAAGAAAGAGAAAAAAACATAAGCATCTGTCTAGGACGGAAAATGAAAGGTAACTTTTTTTCTGCAGGCAATTTAGATTTTCCTCGGACACACCATTTAACCGCACTTAATGGTGGTGCCCAATAATTTTTTCCCCATTTCCTTGAACGTGAAGGATAGCCGTGCCTAAAGACTCTGTGATTGCTTCGGAAGGGTAAAAGCGTCCCGTGAGAAGTATTCGAAAAATATTGGAAAACATAAAGAACTAAGGAAGGAAGCTACACGCTTTTTAAAGTCTTCAATGGACGATTTCAAATGAATTTAAATTGGTTAATAGTCAAGTTACTATTCAATTCCAGTTAAGAAGCTTCCGAGTGGAGAAAAAATGAAAAATCAAAGAAAATCGTGGAATCGAAGAAGATTGTGGACAGTTTCCAAGTTGGGTGAAATTTTAAGGTAGCATCTAATGATTCTCAGATAAAGTACAACTCGCCACTCTGTTATACGTTGTCCGAAGTGACTGGAAGTGATGAGTGGCACAAAGTTGAGGTGCCATTGCCTGGATAAAGGCAAGTCAAGTCAAGTCAAGACAAGACGTTTCTTGGGAAAGAAAGCTGTTAAAAGAATAAAGAGATAGAGTTAGACTTACGCTACTGTCTATAGTGTCTAAAATACATTGAAAAGTACATAATCCCGAGAGTATATAGTGGAAAGAGAGCACTGCGTCCGGCGCTGTGACCTACTATCTTCGGTTCGGCGACTTGGGGTTGTATGTGTGAAACCAACTTAACTTAACGCACTCCAACACGCACTTCCCAGTCACACCGACTTGCACGTACTTCGCTCAAAGATTTATGATTCGCCGGTGGAGGACGAGATCCTCGATCCTCATCAATCTACGCCCCTGAGTCAAGGAATTTTGAGAAGGAGTTTGTTTATATTTGGGATCAATTGTTTATATTTGGGAACTTTTATAGCTAATAACCACTGGAATACAAATTTGTCTAGTTCAATCAGGTTTTCAAATATTTGTAAAATATTTGTAAAAAATTTGCTTTCAGCAAAGAACAAAGATATTCATGTAGATAGCATCAAAATGTATTCAGCATCAAAATCATTCCTGAGAATGATAATTCATCAACTAACTCCCTAGAGGCAAAGGGTTTAGATCTTATCAGATCGTCAAAAATTTTAGATATCCTTTTACAGAAAAAATACAATGATCCCCTGGGAGGATGAAAGTTTTGTAAGATTCAATTCCTTTAAAAGAAAAGAAAGATTCTCGAGACTTTGTACCTGTTCAAGAGACAGACATTAATCACGAAAAACCAACAGTTTTGGAATGATCTGAGAACTTCAACACTTTCCGTTTCTCTCCTGTCATGACGATTCTATTTGTAACGATAGGTCAGAAGATGATAAATGATCTGACCAAGATTCTAAGACTTCTGTTCTTGAAATACTTTCAATTTTGTTTAGGTCACTCGAATTCTTAGGAAATTGTAGATTTTGTCTAATAAACGTATTAATACACAAGTACATTCATATTTGTATATTCATTTTTGATCCCATTTGAAACAGAGGCGGAAAAATAACTTGGACATTATTTGTGGATTAAATACAAGCACATACAAGATATTAAATCCGATTATATCTATAATAATGCGCACGATATGCGAAATAGAATTATTAATACCAATTATTTATTTCAGATGCATTATTTATGAATTTCATTAATTATTCAAGTACGCCCTTTACAAGTTTCTCCACTTCATTTCCTCGCATGACAATAATCCGAAATTATATGCGGGCTTGTATTTTCGGGATAAAATGAAAGCATTGTAAATCGAGAACACGGACCGTGGAAATGAACGCGATCGTATGTCACAATATAAATAGGATGCGACGTTAACAACAGTCTGTGGCTGTCAAAGAGTAAAACAGATTGTCAATGAGCTGGCGTTGTAATTACACGAAGGATCTACAACTGCAATAAAACACATTACCCACAACACCACTGCGCCTTGCATGATTGAAGTTATGAATTAGATATGACCGAATGGCCGTTAGGACTATAATTTACACATTGATAAGAATAATGCATCGATAAGGTAATAAGCAGACAAATGAATCAGTGAAGAAGGTGATAATGGGTAAAAATGGCAAATAATAAATTTCTTTGAATTATCATACAATTTTGGAACATAAAATATCAATCAATGAGACCTAGAATTCCATACAGGCCATAATTAATTTGAATTGATTGGAATTAATGATTTTATTGTTTGAAATTTGAGATTCTTTAGAATTTAATTTGGATTTAAATGACAAATGCTATACAATTATTACTATCTCGTATAGCTCAAAAAGCAATATTCCAGAATTTTAATAATATTAAGTTGAAACTCTTGTAATGTTATCAGTGAAATTTGTTAACTAATTTGTTAACTACCGACTACTGACATAATTCTAAACAGGAAATTATAAGTGTTATCACGCTGTAATACTGGAACGCACCAGCAACTCTCGATGTTCTAAATTCAAAATTATATATTCCCACATATCAAGGCCTTGGACACACTGGAATCCATTTCTGTAACTACATCAGGTTTTCCTTATGTCCCACTTGCGTCAAGTTTTCAATATTCTATTTTTTACTTCCTCGTGCCGGCAACTTTCACCAGGATCTTTTACGGCGCATTTTTTTAATATCTCATTTCACCAAAATTAATGACATTTTCTGAGTAATTGAGAAAATTATGTATTACGTTGTGTATTGAATTAATCGTTTTAGTTTCGAAAGAAAATTATCTTTTGTTTTTATGAGAATGTAACGCTTTCGAATTCACCTTCGAGTTCCGGAGAGTGACCACTGAATAATTTTTATCGGGGATAATTTTAATGAGGGATCGTACAGAGAATTGTAAAATGTTGTACTCACTGCCAAAAATAAGGGCAGCAAAAAGAACAGGGCCTTCTTCCGTATACTCCACCGCGTCCTGTCCATCGTTTGTGTTTGTGATTGTGCGCGTGTTCTCTGCAATTAAAAAAGAATACAAGTTGAAAGTAAAATAGACACGCTTTCCAAAGGACTTATTGAAATTATGCATTCGAAATTAACATTTTTCTTCTTGATTAAAGCATAAAAATAGAAGGGTGGAAAATTTGAAAAAAATTGAACTTCAACTGGTTGTGGGCTCAGAAGATGCAAAATTTAAAAAAATATTATTTTTTGTTTTCACTTAAGAGGCAATTGATTTTACTTTGAAATCGATTTTATCTAGATTTGAGTGAAGAATTTTTTTAAATCAATTCCACTTCATGCTAGACTAAGCATCAAACCAATACCAAATCCAGTAATTAGATTGTAAACCACTCTGAATACTGTGCACATTATATGCTAGACGAATTAGTAGATCAGAAAAATGTATAACGTACTACTTCTGATTTTTATAGACACTAACAAGACGTTTCATTAACAGTAGTAAACTAATTAATTATTTTAATTGACGTTCTTCAATAACATTGAGCCAATATTTTCAATTTCAATGAGGCTGGATTTAAATTTTCAGGTTCTTCAAATCAAGTATAAAAAAAGATAAATAATACATTATAATAAACTCAAAGTCGTTTTGATTCGTTTTCGTTTTTTTATTTTGACTGCATCAATTCCTGTCGATTAATTTAAACTGATTAATTCAGAAAAACTGGCCCATTTTCAATTCTTAATTATTTTTCCAATGTCCACTACATCTGACGAATAAAGCGACACACTTTTACACATCCAAAGTCCAAAGTCCCTCACAAACAAAATCCAGAAGACTTCGATGGAACTTTGCCGCACTATTTTTTTTTGTATCCAAGAATAGTGGTTTTGCACATATAAAAAAAAATCACTTTCTCAAATGAACACACTTTACCTTCCTTTGGCCTCGGAGTCGAGCCAAAACAATTGTTTTTCTTCCTTTTGGGTCACGATTAAAAACCGAAAATACAAAAAAAAAAAAAAAAAAAATAAGAAATAATGACGACGCCGATAAAATGAACGAAGCGTTCGGGTCGAAACTTAATCGCGCCTCATTGGGACGGGCCAAATCCGAGTCGGGGACTTTGAGGCTCAAAGTGACTTTTCTGCCCGTCGAGAACTGACTGAACGAGCAGAAGGTACTCGTCTCGGCTACGAGCCACGTCCCAGTGACCTACTGACGATCACGATGTTTCAGCTTATCCCACCATAGACTGGTAAGGCCCCGTAGTCCTGTTCGCGGACCCCTTTCTGCGGCACTCGCCCTCTCTCCCTCCGGACTCCAGAACAGCGTGGTCTCTCACCTGGGCACAGGTGAAAGACGAAAAGACGAAGATCTGATCGACACGAAGTGATGCGAGATGTGGCGACTTGAGGCGCGAGTCTCATTACTCCCGAGATGAGAATAAAAAGCGAGCAAGAGAGGAGGAATTTATTTTATTTTTCTCTACGAGATCAACGACGGACAATGTCCGAGGCTAAGGAACGATTCCTGGGGTCTTGCACTTCTCAACGAAAGTAATAAATTGATTTTTCTCACCTCGTCGTCACGATACTGAGGTTTTCATTCAAGATTTTGTTGAATAGGAATCATGCAGAGTTACGCAACTTTTGAGGAATGAATGATTGCGTTTTGTCACAATTTTTTAAATGTAGTCCTTTTGTGGCAAAAGAATATATCATTGTAAAAAAAGAATTAGTATTTTAGGGATAATATAGGTGTATACTATCAATATAATATCCCTATATCATATAATATCCCCTACCTATAGATATAGGTAGTCGAAATTAATTTTGTCGAAATTTTCACATAAATTAAATAGACCGAGTTCAATTTGATGCGATATTTTATATTTTTATCGTTTTGAGTGATGTTTTTGGTAGTAAAAGAACCTTGTTTTTTTACAGGGATTTTTCTTAGATGAGAAAGGCTCTATTGAAAACGACGTTGAAAAAGAGGGACAGTTTTTAAAGTCATTTTTTGTTGTCGTTTTTTGGTGTTCTTCTTTAGGTTGTTTTTGGCTAGAACGAAAATTTCTACTTACTTTCAGTGACATATGTATTGTTCAATTCACTGAAATTAATCAGCGTTAGTATGTCAGTAAAATACATTCTTTTTGGAGAATTTCTACTTTATTGAAAAATTTGATTGATTCAGTGGAAATCTACTGAGAATTAGTGAAGAGTCACTGGTGTCCCAAAAATCTCACATATATTTTATTATTTAGAACCAGATTACCTTTTGAATGACTTGAGGTTGTAAGAAGGAAAATAAAATGGTTTGCTAGTGGATTTAAAACATTGTGCATAATGAGGAAACTGTTGACAACTAACATTGTTGTTGTTATATAGCTATTCCTGAATATAAAAATTATACAATTCAAACAATTAAGCGATAAAACAAATGAGTGCCGAAATCTCCACATATTTTCGAAACAGAGAAGATTTCCAAATTCCTCAACAATGCGGGATACCTTTGTTATTCGCCTTTCTCCGGTTCAAGGAAACCGAGGCATGATAGGAGTGATTTGCATAATGTCGAAGATAAAAAAGACTTGTAAAACCTGCGGCGTTTGTAAGTGACTGACCCACATTTTCCACCCGCATGATAGCGTCCAGTCCGGAAATGCTAAATGTATTATAGAGGAACGCTCGAACGACTGATAATTGTGAAAGCGCGAGTGAACGTTTCTTCCTCTTGTTCATTTCCTCTTTTTTTTTACTTCACAAGCGAAAACAATCATTAAAAATAAAGTCTCTTATCTCACTGCAATAACGTAACCGTTTCGCAAGAAAATATCGTGAAAAAGCTTCCACAAGTAAATTTTCCTCTCGCTGTCTACCGAAGAGAGTTTTTGAGTCATTTTCAAGGACGGTATTTACTTTCACTTCGGTTAGCCACATCCGGTATGAAATGGGCTTTACGATAGTCTCAAATCGATTGTACTTTGTGCCAGTTTTACTAACTCTGTTGGGTGAATATTTTAACTAGGTTATTACAAGAAACATTTGAACCCTCTAATAAATCTAATTATTATTTTTAATTATATCAGCATTTATAGTTTTAAATTCACGAATATTTTTAATACATTTTGTTTAAACAAATGTTTTAATGTTCAAATTAATGTTTAAAGCTTCAACTCCATTTTAACCCCCAATTAAAAATAAAAATCTATTTTAGAAAATTTTCTAATCACGCAATTTAAATGAAATTAAGATAAAAACTAAAAACTAAAGAAATGAAAAAAGGGCTCCAGATAAATATCAAGTAGATTAGATTGATCGTTTTTCTCACTCAATTTCGTATTCCATCCGAAATGGAAGAACACTTTAACAAATGGGTTTCATTAAGAAATTCACGTTCTACCGTCAATCATCATCTCGCGTTTTCATAGTTTTAAGCATCTAATGGCTCAAGATTAAGGGTCATGATCAACCAAATGGCCGCCCTTTGTGAATAAGGGTTGATCAAAGGAATTTCTAGTCCTAATATGTTTTACCTGAGCCCAATGGATCTTAAATTTTCTTTCTCTTGTCTTGAACCATTTCTCCACACACACCCCCCTCCCTTTTTATCTTGCTCTCTCTTGTTCTTCATCTTTTACTTCTTTCCTTTTTGCTCGTCATTTCTCACATAAATTTCACCCCATATAACTCCCTCGACCTCGCTAAAGTTGAGACTTAAGTGGCTGCGCAGCTTTCAGACTGGAAGCTGCCACAAAACAGTGGAACAGAGAAATATCCCGCGAGATTTTACCAGGTCATGGTGAAATATCATTTTACCTTTTTAACGCTGCCGACGCGACGCTTCGGTCTTCTTTTGAACGCGTCGAGTCCTAATTAAGGCTCCTTTTCACCGGCGACAGCCGGGTGAAGTGCTTTTTTTCTATTGGACAGTAAACAGTATTACGCAAGCTCATTGTTAACATTGAAAGCGATGCCTATACAATGAATGCACATGGCTACTGGAATCAATTGCCAACAATAATGATGCATTTTTACAGAAGATTGAACAGTGAATACATTTTAAGGGCCCTTTGAAATTACGTAACATTCGTTTAATTAACTTGGTGACTACACACGTTGAATAATCATTTAACATTTAACTTGTCATGTACATATATACTGAAAAACAATACTTTATATATTAAATTTATATTGGCAATATATTAATCAAAGAATTATTATCTAGATATACGGATAATTGATCATTATAATTAAATTATGTATTTTGAAAATTACATTCTACTTTTGCTAATAAAAGACTCCTAATGAAGAATTATAATAACAAGCCTTTTTCACCTGATCGTTTTGTTAGAAGAACATGGGATGGATGTATGTCCTGTTTATGATGTACAAAAAAGAAAGAAAAATGAGATGTTATTCCCCAACGTGCAGAAAGTGAGAAACACATTAGGGGTCAAGCAACCCCCGCTAATCTGATGTTCGACTGTCGAGGATTATTAATGAGTCTGAAAGTGTGTATTTTAGTATTAAGAAGAACATTCATGAATTTGGATAAACCATCATTTTGTCATTTCTAACTTCTGCAACTGCAACCCTTTTTTCATAATATGATACGAAGATATCAATTCTTGCTTTGCTATGAAGCTGGAGTGTCTAACTCAGAATATACCCAGTATGTCAGCTTAACTCTCACAAAAAAATAAAATAAAATAGCTTGGTGCACCAAATGAATACTAAAAGAATTCCGATCCGCATTCAAACAGGTTTCTAAATAGTTTATCATGAAAATCTGTTGGTTGGGCGTATCAAGCAGTAATCTTGAATCTGCATTGTCTTATTAAGGTCATCATGCCAGCATCATTCATTGATCTCGAGAGGAATATCAATGCCGTTGAGTGAAGGAAACGAAGCCAAAAACGTGTACGAGAGCGCGATACCTAACCAGGTGGCCCTAGAGCGGTAGAAAGGGGGACTATAGGTGAAAGCGGCCCAAAAATGAATCTCCGTCACGATACGGTCCTAGTACAAGCTATCCAGTAGCTGTGCTATACCTATATGTATAAATATATCTTTAACCATTGGTGAAGAGTAGTATCATCCTAGAATTTTCTTCTGCACTGATTGCAAAATAATGATGCACCATTTCACAATTTTTGTTGTTTCCTTTATACAGCATACAAATGATTGAAGGAAGTCGAACGCTTGTGAAGAATTTCCAGTGTTAGAATCAAGATCTAACATTTCTTGTTAGAATACTTCAGACTCTAGTTAAAGATCTGCAATTACCACATCGGTATAGAAGACTTCCTTCGAAAACTCATTCTTTAATTTTCTCCTTTTCAAAAGAGGTTGTATATATTTTTTTATAATCCGACTCTCTTTTTGGTAGATACAATTTATTTATTTTTATTTATTTACTTATTTTTCTGTACTTTTAACATAGAAATGGTTTGCAGAGACTTTAATTCCTATAATCCTTGGGACTGCTTATTGATCGCCTAAAATAATATTATTATCTGTAAGTCTCAATACTATGAAATTAAATGAAAAATTCTTTCCTTAAATAATCACTATCATTACTTCCCCGCTTATAATTCCTATTGCAAGCAAAGGATTACAAATAAGTTCTAAACCCAATTATGTCGGCTAAAGATCGTTATAAATGATGAAGGAGCGCACGTGTTGGATTGCAATTATTAAATCTTCATCTCGTTCAGAAACTCGCATGATGCTTTCAGGGGATTAGTAATTTTTCGTGACACTTTGGTCCCAATGTGTATTTATATTATCCATCTGCCTTTACCTCGAGTTCGTAACCGTAAATCCTTCGGGCAACATTTGGAACGCTTGATTGGTGCTCGTATGACAAATATTACCATATGACGTGGATATGTCGTGTAATCGCTCCTGTATATTCCTATGTGTACTCGACATGGTGCACTAGCTATGTAAATGACAAGTTTATTAATACTCAACAATATATAGGTTTACATGTATGTATATGTGTAGAAATGTGTAGTAGACTCAGCCGGTGCGATATCACGGCCAAACGGATCCGCGCGCTCGCATGGAAACCTGGAAGTAGGCGATCTTTTCGAAAGTGTTTGTTACCGAGTTACCGATTTGGGTCTCGAGAACGAAATTCTAGAATGATGCTTCTCCACGACTTAAGTCTTTCGTATTTGACTAATTCAGGGTGACCACAAGATTCAATTTTTCAATTTACCTAAAAGTTCTCTGATTTTTCCCTGACATTCAGACTAATTTCGAAAAATACTAAAAATGCGAATAAATTTTCAATAATAATGCTATTGTCACTCAAAAATTTCGTATAATATCACTAAATATTTTGAAAGTCCATGAAGTTTTTCTAAATTGCCTAAATTTCTATGGAATCTTTTAAAAATGTCAAAAAAGGTATGCAAAAACGAAAAATTAATAACTGTTATTCCGGAGTCAAAAGAAACTTTCCAAATAATTCCGTTTATATAAAATTAGCATGATAATAGAATTAAAAAGGTCCAATAAATTCTCCTTTATATGCTTGAATATTTAACTAATTTTCCAATTATTTTATATGTATCCATGTTAAGAGGACATTCACGTTCGTTATTTTGCTTGACGTTTTCCTTATTTCTTTATCGTCCACGGATCTTCACTTTCACGCTCGCAAAATTTCATTGACCTTACCATACCGCTATATACTGTAGTAACTTGCACATTGCATATTCTTATGGGGTTTCTCCTGGTATATGGTGGCAAAACTGGATAACGGTACCTCGTTACGTCACAGCGCACCTGTCACGCGTCTTAGGTACGAAGGGCTGACTGGTAAAAGACACATTAAAAACAAGAAGTAGTGGACAGAAAAGAAAGGAAAGAAAAAATTAAGTCATGAGAGAAGGAACCCTTCCCGTTGCCACCTGATATCTGATTTCCGTAAGCTTGAAACCTGCCTTGCTACTTCCTGCTTTTACTTCCCAGTTCAGTTCGTAAATAAATGTAGCAGATGTCAGAGGGTCAACAAAATGTCTTGAATTCCTCGATTAGTTAAAAACGAAAATGAAATAACGAGTATTACGTATGAAAATAAAGGAAGAAGAATAACGAAAATAAAGACTGATTAAAATTTGAATTATATTATAATCAAATAAAAAAAAAATGAGAAAGTACATTCGAGATTTGATGGAGCTCTACAGATCTAAGTAATCAAAATTTCTAAAAAAAAAAAACGTGTTGTCCATTGAACATTTTTTTGTTTTTATTGTATAATTAATCGTTTTAAAAACGTCTGATGAAATAATTTATGAGAAAATCTGGAATTCATATTTTTCTGAGTCAAGATCGAGTGAAAAACATTGTAGAAAAGAAAGCGAAGAATAAATGAGAAAGACATCTAGAAGATGTCTAGAGAGGAATCGTAGGAATTTTATGAACGAGAGAATGTTTGTTTTATTGCCGCAATAGAGTTGGCATCGGGATTCGTAATTATTTAATTTATTCGACAACGTTTCATTTGCATTTAATGATACTATTGACACATTTCCTTATGATCATAAACGTCCATACATATATGTGAGTATACTCACATAAATTGTGAGTTTCAGTTCAATTTTAATTCTTATTTAGACAGTTTGTTAGAAATTTTTGATTAATATCATCATTCAATAACCTACTTAAAAGAAAATAAAATGAATGCGTACATTTCGTTTCGGGCAGTAACGCCACCCAAAGCATATCTTAAAATTATCATTCACGCATTACTCTGGCACCCAGAACACGTTCGTACCAGATCTTGAAAATGAATGTTATTACTACATGTACAAGTCGAGGGAAATAGTTCATCTGAAGCTTATGTTAGTTGCCCTTATCGGATTAAACGAGTTATTATTTAGATAAAATCTCCTCGCGGCGTGAACGAAATTGTAGAATCAATTGAATTAGATTATGTAGAAAGCATGTTCATTAAAATTTAGTATTCTCACAATGAAAATAAATGTTACTATTTTTTAAGCCAGGGCTCTACTTGGATTTTTACCAATTGGACACTAATATTTTGAATTTTTTTGAATATCTTGAAATCCTTTAAGATC
>CAJFCO010000086.1:2166423-2203291 GCA_904066015.1 Synergus gifuensis
TTTTTTCAGTGTATCTTTAAAATTTGTGAAATCACTTGAAATATTGTGAAATCTCTCGAAATCCCTTTATATTTCTTATAATCACTTAAAATTCCTTAAAATCCTCCAAAATGTCTTAATATCTTTAAATTTAATAGGATTTTAAATATTGTCGTGGAACTTAAAGGAATTTAAAGATATATCTAAGAATTTCAAGAGATTTCAGCGAATTTTATGGGATTTTAAAATTCATCGTGGGCTTCTAAAATATTTCAAAAGATTTTAAAAAGATTTCGTGGAATTTTTAACAATTTCATGAAATTTTAAAAGATTGTAATCAATTTGGGGACATTTTAATGTATTTTCAATGTTGCCCTGAAATTTCAAGAAATTTCAAGAGGTTTCGAGAAATCCTAAGAGATTTCTAGGAATTTCAAGAGATTTTAAAGTTTTTGATGGAATTTAAAGGATTTAAAATGATTTTGAGGAATTTAACAAGAATTAGTGAAACTTTAAGAGATTTCATGGAATATTAACGAAGTAATTTCGTGGAATGGAATTTTAAGACATTTCTGGAAATTTCAAAAAATTTCAAGAAATTTTAAGAGATTTCGAAGGTTGTCGTGAATTTTTCAAGGATTTCAATAGGTTTCTCTGAATGTTACTCTTTACGAATTCTAGATTCCATGAAATCTAATTAAATCCTTAAAAATACCTTAAAATCCAATGATATTTCGTAAAATGCTTTAAAATCTCTTAAAAGTTTCTCAAATTACTTAAAATTCCACAAAATACAGTGAAATCCCTTAAAATTATTTTATAATCCCATAAAATCTCATGATTTTGATAGTAACTTTTCTGTAAATATATGCATACATGTATTTTTTACTATAACAGCAAAACTCCAATTTTCGAGATTTTTTAAAAATATATTTTAATGTTGTAATCTGATGCATTAAAGACTTTCACTCATTTCCGTACAAGATCCTTTCTTCACCATAATTTAATAACCCATGCACGCAAATAAAAAATTGGTTTTCCGTACAGTGACAACACTTATTTATATAATTAAAATCCGCGATATTTAATTCCTCGGTTCTAGCGACTTATTCGCAGTGAATTCTTTAATTAACTTCGAACGCTCTGGAATCCCGCTTCACCTGCGGAAGTCTGAAATGCGTGTCCTTTGTCGTTATTTTTCATTCCGTGAAGAAAGCGCGAAATTAAGGTGCTATCTCACCGCGGAAAATTGCCCTGTCGACGGCGACGAAGAAGATGGCCACCCGACGAGGATAGCGTGGAAACTTTCCCGAACAAGTCTGCATCGTTAAAGTCCACAACACCCACGAATTGCGCGATATTCGAGAATATATAACTTTGAGATCTCACGAGAAAAAGAAACTAGAGAGAAAAAAAGAGGGAAATCCAACAAATGCTCCAACAAGAATTATGAGAACGATAATTCGTGATATATTCACGAATAAGCTGAATGGGAAAGCGAACAAGAAGTCCCAACGAAATGCAAATAACGACCAAGGACTGCATTCAAGGGAAGAAGAGCTTTGAAAAGTATTGTACAGTGAAATGAACTTTTTCAATTCATTATCTCATATACATTTGCCGCGAGAGAGACAAGTGAAATAAATTGAATATTAAGGAACATGAAGTCTTATCATAATTCTTATTTTTGAATAATTCTTTGAATAATTCAAACGACAAATTTTTCTTGGATAATTTGAATTGTACTCGTTAAGTTTAGATTACGGGAGGCAGTCAATCGTGTTAGGTTAAATTCTTAAATGGTATACGTCCAATATGGAGATACGAGATGATGTCGGTATTTGGTGTCTCTTTTCCTGTCTGTCTCTTTTTCTCTGACGAATCCCAAGATCCTTCCATCTCTCTTCACACGCGGCCTTATTCTCGACATAGAACCGGAGAAGGAAGGACGCTTCGACGAGAGACGTGAGAACGTTGACATACTGACTCGCTACCCCACATACCCTTTTGCCTTTTCAATGCGTATATACTCTCAGAATGAAGAGGAGCGATAGAAAGAGAATAATGTTACATATCTAATTACATCTTCGATCAACATATGCATTAAAATCTTCTAGAAATCGATTCCCCGCTTCTTCTAGTTTCGATGCAGATAAAAATGTTCATTCTTTTATAAGCAAATCATTTAGCTTACTTATCGCGACATCTGGGTCATTTTTAATAAAAGTTTTGCAGCAAAATTTGTTAAACGTTCACTCAAAATAAAAGTTTAGGATAAAAGTACCAGATACTTTTTTAAAACTGTATTTGTTTAAAACTTTTCTCGTTATTATTTCTGATAATACATGCTGCATGATATTATGTCGATTTTCAGTTTAGTTTGTCTTTATCTCTTTCAATTATAATATAATTAGCAAATCAACCCGCGTGTCTCTACGGATTTTAAGAGATTTTGACGGCTACGTCTTGAAATTTTAAAGGAACTTATAATTATTTATATTTTTATTTCTTAATTTGTAAAATTTATAGAGAATTTAGAAAAGATAAAGAATTTCATGGCTATACTTTCGAATTAATGAGCACGTTTTATTCTTTCTGATTTCGTTTTCAAACTTAATCAATTTCGTGAGATTCTCCGACAATAAAAGATGTTAACAAAAATAGTTTTTATTTTAATCTAACTAAAAATCTTTTGAAAACCCCTTCAAATTTCAAAGTTTCTAAAATGGAATGTTCCACATAATTTATATGCCTAACAAAAAGAGTAGACATCAAATTCTATTAAATACCAATAAAATTGTCAAACAATAGAGACCCGAAGTTTTTTTCTTCCAAAATTATTTTTTATAATGTTCTTTCATATAAAAATGTTCCAGGGAAGAACTTATTCAAAGAAATGATGCAAATCACTTGCTAATTTCACACAGAATTGTTTCTTCCCTCACTCAGGAGTAGGTAAATCATGGAAGAATAGCAGACGACGGAAACACTCGGCAGACACGGAACCACGTGTACCTTCCTATCCGGAAGGAAGAAGAGCGGCAAGAAAACGATCCCTTGGATCCGGAGGACGGATGCAGAAGCACTTTAGAAATTGTTCACACTCCGATGGTGACAAAATCACACCCGGCACTAAATCATCTCTTAGTATAATTCACCAACCTTTTTGATAGAATTTCAGCAGCTCGCTATAATCCTATGGCACACACACTTGGCACTGTTATCAAATCCTTCTTATCGTCTTTCTTTTATATTTGTATCTATTTTGAAGGATATATCGTTTTCGAAATTTTCGAGTGAAGAAGTAACGAAATAAAATAGAACGAAACGTGATTCGGGAACCGAATGCTCGTCGAATCGGCAGTCGACAAGCTGAAGAGAAAGGAAAGTGAATCGTTTGAATAAACTAAATTCGCGGAGGGCTTGTGTAAGCACCTCTTCGAGTTTGACGAGAGTGTTGGTTGTGAGTCCGTCAGAATCGAAACGCGGCCTATATACTCTCCCCTCTTGGTTAAAGTCAGCTTTCACCGAAAATCATTCTGAAGATTGTCGAAACTATTATCTATAAGGGCAGAGAGTCATCGCAAAAATATTTTTTATTCGAAAAGAAAAGTATTCTTCAAAGAAAGTTCGCCTTACATATTTGCGATCAATTTCATGTCATACGATTAGTATCAGCATCTTTTGATGCAAATTACCATAAGAGCAAATTTAGTTTCACTAGTTTTTAATATATTTTTAATCTATCAGTCTTCAGTTTTAATTGAATTAATGTTCTGTCAAAAAGAACTAATCTTGAAGTATTATGTTTCAGTAACTGAATTATTAAACCTACGTTTAAAGTTCCTAGAAATATGTTCGTGTTTGTCAACAATATAAATATTATTTAATTTTCCAATATATAAATAAAACCTTCTTTTATATTTTCAAAAATTGTAAAGTGTGAAAAATGTTGCGATTTTCCTATTATATTTTTCCCGCTGCTCCATAAATGCCTAATAATATTAAAATATTTTTATCGAAAATAGAAATCCCGAGACCAGGGCCTCGTCAGAACCCCATTTCAAAAAGAAGTAAAAGGGGTAATTTCTGCACGGGTTCAAAAGGAAGTAAATGGATCATTTTTCATCTAAAAATCGAAAAGGAGAGAAACAATCCAACTTTATCCTCTGCCTATCCTCATCTACCCTTTTCTATCTATTCGCGATTTCTATAATCCTTATAGTAATCTAAAATTCTTCCTATCTTTCCAATACCACTCCCTCCTCTACAACTTGAAAGTGAAATTATTTAAATTAAACCCGATTTTAAGGATTTTCAGGCTTGCATTTATAACCATGATTAACCAGTAACTAAATTAGATGCATTTGAAATTTCTACGATGTTAATTAGACATATGGTATGTATTTCGCAAGTCATCAAAACGCAGTTTTCGCTATTTGCTGCATCCTACTGAAAGTTCCTTCAATTCTCTTCAGAGTCGTGAATCATAATTCTCTTGGTATAGAGAGCTCGAAGGCGGATTTGGATTCCAGACAATTACTTCTCTACCAGAAGGTAGCTCGACTTTCTTTTTTCTTAATCATCAAAGAGCGACACAGCGTGGTGCGTAAACGGAGCGAGGTTAAATCATGCCGCCCGCAGACGGAATGACAATCACAAGTGAATTTGACCTGGGCTTGCTACTTCCGGAAGTTGAGAACACGTCGTTCAGCGAAAGTCTTCAAGACCGGGTGTTGACGTGGGCGAGCAGAAAGCGCAAACCTAAGTGGCGCTTAATGTTTTGCATGTCGTTACAACAAGAATCAGATCATACATATGCATATATAGTTAGAGTAATTCATATGTATTAGTAGTCTGCCTCTAGTATTTTGTATGCAAGTCTATAAACTATTTATAATCGTTCGATCACCTTCTGACAACGAAAAGAAACTTTTTCTTAGCTTGTTATAGAAAATTACAGCCGCTTTAATAAAAGACTTTACATAAAAAGAAAATAAAAGATTAAATTGCAACCGCAATATGCAAAGTAAAATTGTATAAGGTTGTTGGTGTTTTAGCTTTAGGATCCTATAACGAATGCATTCAACTACTTTTTAATTGAACCAAACGAGGAGGGCCACCATTGTTTGCAGAAATGTTTGGGTCAATTAAAAATTAATTGAATGCATTCATTAATACCGGATTCTTATTTGACTATCGAGGTGTTTACTTTATGGAAGACGAGATTGAAAACAAAGAATAAAGAATGTCATCAGAAATGATTGAATTTATTCTTGCCTAACGATTTAGTTGTAAACAACAAAAAATATACATTTTTTCAAGTAGTAAAGGTATGTTCTGGTCAGCCTTGGGATTACGCTCAAGGATAAATACTACTGATTTCTGCATACTTGATAATTCCCAATTTCTGCCGGAGGGCGCAAAGGAACTCTGATTCCGGAAGAAAGCAGAATTATTACGCGTAAATAAATTCCGTTCTTCCGTTCGTCGCTTTGGAATGGTGAAATTGCGCAATTTTTCCGAGCGCTTTGACGTCAGCAGCCATTCATGTCTGTACCGTCTCAGCTTTCACACGGATCTTGGCTTTGTTGCGCCTATAGGGGCTGACCGGAATGAAAAAGGATTGCACGAGACGGATCCTTCTCCTTCCACATATCTCGTTCGCAAAGAGCGTCTATCTCATAAAGATACATTTTAATTGTCCAACATTTAAAAGGCATTTCAAACCATCTTCCGCGCCTGAGAAATTTCACTTCATCAAATTCTAAATATGCAGATTCTAATTATGCAAATATTTTAGTACTTTTTTCTTCAGATTTGAGGATATCAAATCAATTTAAAGAATTGAAAAAGAATTCCACAGTTCTCGTGACAGGCGAATTTTCTAGTCCACGCAGTGAACCAAAAGATTTCTAGTTCTCCAATTTGGAAGTCTAAACATTTTTACTGACAACATTTCTTTGTGGACATAAAACATGAGAATTTGTCCAATATTTGAGGATTCAAGTGACCCACTTAACGATTTTAAAACAAAATAAATTATGTAGAGAGACATATTTGACTCGCCCACTACATTAACATGACAAATCATGAGTATAGTACTTGGGGCACTTAATTCCTCGATGCAAGAATTTAAACGTGATTGTGTTGCCAAACGCACACGTAAAACTCATCTTATGTTCTCCACTCGTCTTGGAAAACAATGCTCTGTAGGCGTTTATGGTCCGATAGCGGCCCTCGTAATTTTGGGTCACTGAATTCTTGGTAGAGTACTTTTATCCTATCCTCTTTCTCTTCCTGAACTCTCGCCTTTCTTTCTTACTTTCCAATGGCGAGTATATTCTCAGGAGGGAAAAATTATTAGATTGCAATTAAATTGTCCAGATAAATCCTCAATTGAAGACTGTAATTGAAAGATTGAAATTGGCATTTAGATTGTGATTATAGGTTATCATTTTTTCATATGAAGAAAAAATGGTTATTTCTGGTTTTCATTAATTTACTTAGTAAACTTAATACTTACTTAATGTACTCAAATTCCCATTAATGCATTTAGTATATAATTGAAAATATTTCTATTTTTCTTCCAGAAGCTGCCGACAAGAATCAAATGATCCAGTTTATGAACTTATCACGTTTATTCACACGATATAAACTAGACAATTCAAACAATTACTGCTCCAGATTCCAACTTTTAAAGAAGTAAGCATAAGAAGGAAATCTTTATTGTGGAAGGAAATCTTAAATATGTAGCGAGGCTTAGAAATTAGAAATTTAGAGTACCTTCCAAATCTCGAACACTTCTGGAAGAATAAAGTTTTAATTAATTGTGAGATATTAGGCTGCTATTATGTTTTTCCCATGAGGTTAATTTTAAAATTCATTATCGGTGATGCATAAAATGCAAAGTAAAAAAAGTAAGTGTGCGTCTTAAGGTGTCGAAACTTGTTGAAACTTTTTTAATACGAATTAATGAGGAAGTCGAGGGTGTAGATTGGAGGAGTAAAGAGATTTGCGGATACACAAAATATCAAACAACTTTCTACCGTCCAATATCGCGAACACGAGTACCGTTACACGTGAGTGTGTACTTATTTAGCAATAAATGTGTGTGGTTTGAGGTATCAGGTGTACATACACAGGTAAATTTACGCACGTGGGATGCGTACACATCTCATGCCAATTCACGAAGGTTAACCCGCTCATCGACGGCCAATTAGCATATAGACACACTGACATACTAAGATCCCATATCTATTTTTTCATCCGTATCCGAAGACTGATGATTACTAAATGACTCCTGTCTATTTTGATTGGATTTAGTCATGATATGTCTCAAACAAATTGCCGATAGTGTTACACATGTTGTGAATTGCGATAAGCAATCCTATAAAACGAAAGTTAGAACTATAGGTGTTTTTTATGTAGTGGAATGTAATGCGCGCTTATGATGAGTTTGAAAAATCTTATATTAAAATATCTTAAAATGGAAAGTCTTGAAACTCTTCTGAATTCTTTTGAAAATTTTTTTAAAATTCCTTAAAATCAGGATTGATTACTTGAAAATCCCCTAAATTCTTTGAAATTCTTTCAACGTTCTTTAAAATCACTTGAAATACTTTGGAAAATGTTGATATCTTTGATATCTTGTACAATTTCTTTAAAGTACTTTTACATTTCTTAGATTCATTTGAAATTTCTTAAAATTTCTTGATATCCTATGAAATTCCTGAAAATCCCTTAAAATACTTAAAATTTTTTAAATACTCTAAAATCTCGCAACTCCCGTGAATTATTTCGAAATCTGTAAAAATTTCTTAAAACCACTTGTTTCGATATACTAATTATTACCTCTTTTTTATATTATAACATAATTTTTGCAAATAATGAATCCATAATAGTTTTTTAATCTTGATAGGATACTTTACGTTTGTGACACAACTCTAAGTTCTAAATCCTGTCGCGTATTTTTCCTGTACCTATTAATTCTCATTTTCCAAATAGAGTATACAATTTCCTGTAACATTACACTAGTTGCATCCCATTTACAGCGGCTGTGTCAATTTTCCTCGGTATCACTTTGAGAATGTCGATAATTAAACGAAATTGTGATTACAGAGTAATTTCCCATGATTCAAGGGTTCTAGTTCAAGATAATAACAAGCTACGTCGGCGCAATCTGACAACAGAATTACCGTCTACTTGAGCATTAGAATCTTTGGAGTCAACATCAGAAATTGTCGTCATTTATATACGTATCATCATTCAGCTTTCAAGATGCAGGCTTAATTTTCCTATAAGTAGGTTCGTTTTGATTTATTTTGCTCTCCAGAGTTCATCATCGTATTTGTTAACTATAATCAGACACATCCTAAATCATATCGAATCCCGTACGCAACTACGAAAGTAATTTCTCGTACCTGCATTAATAAGGCGTGGAACTTATCAGAAATATTCCCCACTAATCAGGCTGCGATGTTAATCGTTTGAATCAGAAAGCAGAAAATGTAGAGCGCATAGTGCCCACGTGTCTCGTCGAAATAAGAGGATTAAATCGATAAATGAACTCCTTTAGGTGAAGTTCCGTCGATGAAGAAGTCTTATTAGCCGTGAAATGTGAATTTATGTAGTTACTTGTCAATTATGAGCAATTGATGAGCTATTTCAATTAGAAATAGGTTTCCAGTTCGTTATCATCAACTGTTTTCAATTTTACACCTGATAGGTGTCTTAATTTTCAATATCATATTTAGTTTCATATTTCCCATGTAATTATCACATGTATGCTTAAGAAAATTTCCAGATGTGGCAATTAAACTAAAAAAAAACGCATCCTGTACATTTGATAGAAGTAGGACCTCCAGTAGAATACGAAGAACGTCATGCCAAAGGAATTCAAAAGTGAAAGTGGAAAGCTTACAAAATCTCAGGATTCTTTTCTAATAAATTCCTGGTTTTTCCAAACGGTACTGTCAACCCGCTATGTATCTCTGACGTCTTTCTATCGCTGAAAGTGACGCAGGTTGGACGATTCCGGTACTTGGAAGGACAATTCAGGGGTGTTGGCACACAGTGTGTAATCTAAAGAAAGTAATGAGTAGACAACAAGGCTTTCCATACTCTATTGATTCGTTAAGCGTTAAGTCACCAGTTCACTTTCACCTCCCACGCATGAATTTTCTAGAAACACTTCCTACCATGGTAATGCTTAAGGAGCCAATGATCATTAATATAACAGTCAGGTTCCCTGGCTTTGCGTTACTCATCACCTCCTCGTCCCTCTCTGCTGAGTCAATGACATTAGTCTCACCTCATCTGGTTGCGGTCATCGGCGCGACTCTTGAGTCCTTCCTTTTCTTTTTTTCCCCTGCTGAGGGAGTAGGTTACTCGACTCACTTTCACCCGATTGCATTCTGTGCATCCGGCAGGGTCGTTCGCAAGGGGTGGGAGGGTTCGGGGTTTAAAACCCCATAGACTATTTAAAATAAAAAATAAGATTTTATTTTATTGTAACATGAATTAATCAAAAAAATATTTCAAACACCCCCAACATGAATTAATGCACACAGCCCTGGGTGTTGGAATTTGTTAGCCGTATGTTATTGTAACGTATAAAGGGGGTGTCTTAAATTTGTTAGCCGTATGTTATTGTCACGTAAAGGGGGTGCTAGAATTTGTTAGCCATATATTATTGTCACCTAAAGGGGGTGTAGAAATTTGTTACCGTACGTTATTGTCACATAAAGGGGGTGTAGGAATTTGTTAACCGTATATTATTTTCAGGTAAAGAAGCTATTGGAATTTGTTGGCCGTATATTATTGTCACGTAAAGGGGTTGTTGGAATTTTTTGGCCGTATATTATTGTCACGTAAAGGGTAAAGGGGGTGTGGAAATTTGTTGGCCGTACATTATTGTCCCGTAAAGGGGGTGTAAAAATTTTTTAACTATATATTATTGTCACGTAAAGGGGGTGTTGAAATTTGTTAGCCGTACATTATTGTCCTGTAAAGGGGGTGTTTTAAATTTGATAGCCGTACATTATTGTCACGTAAAGGGGGTGTTGGATTTTGTTAGCCGTATATTATTGTCACGTAAAGGGGGTGTTGAAATTTGTTAGCCGTATATTCTTGTCACGTAAAGGGGGTGTTTAAAATTTGTTATCCGTATGTTATTGTCACGTAAATGGGGTGTAGGAATTTGTTAGCAGTATATTATTGTCACGTAAAGGGGGTGTTTTAAATTTGTTATCCGTATATTATTGTTACGTAAAGGGGGTGTAGGAATTTGTTAGCTGTATATTATTGTAACGTAAATGGGGTGTTTTAAATTTGTTAGCCGTATATTATTGTCACGAAAAGGGGGTGTTGGATTTTGTTAGCCGTATATCGTTGTCACGTAAAAGGGGTGTTGGCAGGGCCATGCGGCAGGGCCATGCGCAAGGTGGGGGTGGGGGTTTAAACCCCCCATAGACAAATTAAAATAAATATAAGATTTTATTTTACATTAAAGACGGGTAATGTGTAAAACATAATTTTGTGCACCATCATGTTCTCAATTAATTACAAAAAAGAAACTTAATTGCAAAAATGATTTCAAGTCTAGTTCACATGAAAAAAGCAAGGATATAAAACTAAACTACTGATCGTCAAAATACGCTCAGCTTGGCATATGTTTCATCGTCTCTTACTTTATACTGCACTTTCTAGTTGTTCTTTAGTTTCACTCTCTCTACATTTTCACCCATATTTCAATTAAATCTGGATAAAAATGTACTGAAAACTTTCAAGAAACAATACACTTAGAAGAATTGTAATTTTGTGCATTTATATACCTGTAGAAAACGAGATCTTGTCGGTTGTCCATATTAAGGATAATTAACAGGTATAGAATGCAGGTGGACAATATATTGACGACTGACAAGTATATTTATGAGATTTGCAAAAGCTTTTGAGAGATTTATAGAAGATTCAAAGAATTTTAAGGGGTTTTATTTGATTTTAAGGAATTTCAAGGAATTTTAGGAGACTTAAAACGGTAATAAAATAATTTGTTCAAGCAACATTATCGGAACCATGTAATCTAATAGACCATGTTAATCTTAAAGAGTGTTCTCAATCCTCATATCATTTGATCGACATAAATAACAATTTTTACTCTAAAAGCGACATAACATATACTTTCAAGTTTTCCACCCTAGAATTACCTTTCTCAAGCATTTTTTCTCAAAGCTTTCTAACATATATGCGGATTCTATCAACACCTCATACACAAACAGGATATTCTAATCAGCTGCTCATATAATCTATAAGCTTATCATTAAAGAGGAATTTTCTCAAAGCACAGTCTTTAATCTGTTTATTGACCTTGATACGCTAACGACATCAAAGGATAGAGTCAAAGTCGGTGTTAACTTAATTATTAACTTTCTCGAACTGATCTATTCGATAAAAGTATCTTTGGGATTTACTGTGTCGAATAAACGACTTCCAATAAAATATTTTTAGTTAATATACAAGAGAAAGGAAAGATATTTTTGGAATGCCTAGCTGGACTCGTTAAAATTAGATGGACTCGTAAAAGTGAAATTTCTTATCTTTCAAGAACAACTCTGCAGATGTTGATCTATTAAGGATTTACTGTGGGAAGAAATTCTATTTAAAAATTCCGATTTTTGCAGGATTTAACGATAGTTTAATAGCTTGGCGAATGTATATTCCATGACCTCAGATCGAGAACCTTCATGGTTCTCCAGATATTTTTTTTCAATGTTCCTGAACACTTGCTACCAAGAGATTATCGGACGTGGCGCTGCACGCTTGGTACGGTTTATGGCTCGTGGCCCATACTCGGGCATGGATACTCGGCCAATGGAACGTTCCAAATACTTCTCGTTGCACGTCGTGAGTGTTAAAATCCATTCGAAGTAGGTACACGGTATGAGGCGCCTTCTTGCTTTCGGAACAAGATGGTAACGAGCTGCCAAAAATCTTATCCCAAACGGGACTGCTGTATGCAAATGAATTAAATGACAAAAAGTGGAAACTTTATGTTAATACATGACCAAAATGGTATATGCATGAACTGACTTAAAATTACAAACAACAACTTTTTAGTCTAAAAGGCCAACCGGAAATCATACCTTCTTGTTTTTCACATTACAATCAGCTTGTGATAAAAAATCAGCATGTTCTTAAAAATTATATTTGTTAACAGCATAAGGACTTGAACAGGGATTTAAAAACTTTGTTTTCATAGCAGAATTCGATTTTCATTGTCAATCGATCAGATTTTTGACGCCTACTCGCATTTTAGAAACGATACTTTACATGCTAACAGTTATCCAGATTTAAATGATCTGCAGAACTAAATCGGCATTGTGAATCACAATTCTTATATTACTTAGTCATATTGGAGAAAATATTCTAATTTGAATCCAGCGGCCTCAATCTGAAAATGATCAACTGCTGTCTCATAAAAGAAAATAGTATGTATACTTTATTGCTCTATACTATGCAATATTTATATAAAGAAATACTTGAGTAAAAGTTAAGAAAATTGCAAACATTTCGATGATTAAGAAGAATAAGGTTTATAGGAGAATTAAGGAGGAAACCCTTGGGTTTCTAAAGGGTTGATGAACTATTATACATAAATTTGTATAACTTTTTGTCAAGTAGTTACAAATTGTGAATAAAGATTCGGGACATTCCGAAAAAGAAAGTGGTTCATATCTATTTCTATCTCTTCTAATCTTTTCAGTCAATTCTGAAAATATAAAAAAGTATACATATAAAATATTTAATATATAAAACTGTAAGCAGATATTTCCCTATTGTTTAGGTTTAGGTTCAGTATTTGACATAATTTCTCAGTTTTCCTCTAATTAAGCTGCTGGTCTGACATCATAAATCGACCTGGATTTCCATATGGGGATATGAGATTATATGCTATTAATGTCAATGCGTTTAAGGACATCCTTTTCCTCCCAGAAACCGTCAGAAACTAAACATCTGCTACGAGTTCGAAATTTCTATTCTTTCCCGGGATGAAGCACTTGACTCATCGTAAATATTAGAAGATTGAGCTGCAATTTTCAGCAATTTCTTCCAAGAATTGTTTCTTGAAGCACGTAGTATTATTGGTGGTGGTGGCAATCAAGATCGATTTACTGATTCGACTTTCGTGTTTTGAGAGGTACACAAGCCCACTAAGCCGCATTCACAAGACGGTTATACGTAGGTACGTAGGAGAAAGTTTCGAAGGAAGGCAGGAAGTGAAGTAGGCCACGACTTTGACCGCTCGCAAGGTCCATACTCCACACTAGTGTCTGAGAGAGGCATCAAGATGTATACATACAAACCTATTCTTAATGTGCAAGTGTCGTGTGTTTACCTCGTATATATACTGCATATATGGTTTGTCTTTAAATACGTATACATAAAAGGTAGACACACCATGATACTCAGAAGTATTTTGTAAGCAGGCACTCGTAAGATTACCATGGGAATAATCATCGTAGTGTAGTGGAAACGACGAGAGCGTTCAGAATTTCTATTTTTTTTATTTAGTTGTGCCATTAAGGCTACGGGATTGGCTAATTAGGTACAGGTTTGCAATTTTCATTCTTTATTGAACAGTAAGTCATAAGTCTGGGTCAATACTGACCCAATACTTATAGATGTTCTGTCCTAAATGAACCAATATTAGCTGCATCTCTCAATCAATAATGACCCAGTATACTGAGAACACTCTCTCAATTTGAATTAGTTAAATCAAAGTTAAATCTTACTAATTATGTAATACTTATGAAAATTCTTAATCAATCATTGTGTTTGGAGTCACTGTTTTTGTTTATATTCATATCTACTTTAAAAAGAAACATATAGTATTGTTTCAAACGCAATGACAATATATTTTCGCTAAACTGCATCGCTAGTCGTTTAACCATTATATTCTATATGACTCTTGGAATTTAATTTCTCTTTAGGTAGGTCTTACAGGCAAGTCCTACCTCACAAGTGGTCAGAGTACTAGGTCAAGGCTACTCTTCTGTCTGTGGTAAGATTCTTAAAAGTATTCAGTTATCTTATCAGAGATTAGAAGTCACTGACATGAGTGTTAAGGAAGATATATAATGTATAAGATTATTTTTGCGCATGTTGAGAGTGCGTTACATAGAACGGGTACCATTAAACAAGTTCAATACTGGAAACAGTAAATCAGGCCTACATTCAAGCAAGTGGAATCAGAATTATAGATGAATATTATCGATAAATCTTCACATGTTCAACTTTCCATATTTCTTCTTTAACCTCAATGTTTTAATTTTAATATAAAATTGATGTTTCAATCCTTTCAGCGTAAAATTGGTCATTTTATATTTTATTTTTAGTTTTTGTCATTTTTATATTTCAGATATGTAGATTAATATTTGACGCACGTAAAATAAAAAAATAAACTGTAAGTTTGTTTCGATTATTGTCTTCCTATTTCATTTAAACCATTTCCTTTCTAAATTTATTATCAAATTATTCATTCTTCACAGAATTCTTGATTCAATTGGTAATTTTTACTCAAGTTGTAATTTTTTTTAAAAAAGACGACATTCCTCAAGTTTTTCCTCAAGTTTTTCATTGAAAAAGAAAGAAAAATTGTCTATCTATAATTTTGACAAACTGAAGAAGAAAATTGAATATATTGAACACAAAAATAGTCAAAAAGCGCGTTTTGGCAAAATAGTACTAAGGACTTGTCATTACAAAAAATAAAAATCTCTAAGAAAAAAACCAACTCGCAGCTTCTCCCTAGTTAATTTTTTTTCCAAAAACTAGTTCATGTCTCTACTTTATTTTATTACTCTGATTAAAATAAACAAGTTGAAAGATTGAGTAGAGAAATTTAATGACATCAGAGTTCTTGTTCATCAAAAAATTATTATTCCTTTTGGGGCCAATTTAATACACTAGGGAGACATCCAATTAATCTATGTATTATTTACGTGTCAAATCAAACGGTCTTCAATTTATTTCCCCGTCTTTTATAGAGAATTTTATCCTACGAAGTCTAGATTTATAAAAAAAATAAATAAATAAATAAACCCTAGTAAGACTTGGAGGAGATTTGAAAAATTTCAAAAAACTGCATAAGATTCTTAATAAACGGGATTTTTCAACGTCTGAAGTATGTATATATAAACATGATTGTACATATTTCTAAATACTGCTAATTGCCATTGAAAAAATGAAGAGGCAGAATGAAACAGCAAAAGAGGACTTTTTCTTCTTTTTTATCCACAAGAAACGAATTCGTCGTGTGTGTTCCTATCCACGGATGTTTATGTGTGTTTCAAAATCCGTATATTGATACGTATAGAACCGCACACCCATTAATGACTTAGTAGGTCAGCGGAACAGCGCCTCTAGCAACTGCGTTCTTTGCATCCTCGACTTCGTCTTCACATACATTTGGTCGTACCACTCGCACACACAATAAGTGTACATATGTATGGTGAATGCGGTAAGAAACACACTTCGCCGGTGTAATTACATTTGAATATGCATACGAAGCATAAAATACGGGTTTGTCGAATCTCCAAAAGGCAGTTGTCGCCTTTTTTAAGATGAAACAGGATTCGCATGTTTGTTTTCGCGATAAGATGCGAAATATCGAGTCGCATTCCAAATCTTATGATCTGTTTGAACTGAATTGGATATTTAAAAATGAAATTTCTGTGCAAAGAAGAGATTATGTAAAACTTATGGAGAGACAAGGAAAGTTGTAATATGAGCTGTGCTAAAAATCTGCCCTAAAAAGATAAACAGCAACTATAAAAGAAGACGAAATTCAAAATAAATAATGCGCAGTAAAGTAGAGAAAATATTAATTACTTGTTTAATTAATTCAATTGTAAATTATACGATATAAACTGTAATATCTGTTATGCTTTCTTTGTGGAGGAAAAATAGTTCATAAACGATTTTAGGTGATTGTTTTCATGTTTTATGCATGAGTTCGTAAACACTGTATTAAACGTTAATTGACGTAACACCAGGAGCATAAGCTTCGATGACGAAAAATAGTCATTGATTTCTTACAATTGTTGTTCCAGATTCGAAATGATCGTTTTCTAAGCGATTGCGACTGCAAGGAAAGCATGACGAACCACTGCAATGCCTAACGATTAATGGTTTTCTGTTGGGACGAGTCGAGCTTCAAGGAAGAGTGCAACGAACCTCCCATATATATCGAGACTGTGAAAGAGGAACCGGAGACATTATATACGATCAGAAAAGGCAGGGAGTGGTCTAGGAAGGTGCAGAAGACATAGTTTCAAAGAGGAAATCAATTCATTTCGAAATCCTCATACTTTAGAAAAAAAAATTTTTAATTCTCCCAAAGCTCTGAACATGAATCTGAAATTATAAATTTAAAAAAAGAATTTAATTGAAAAACGCTTTTATTGCAGTTGCGTATCTAATGTTGAACATTTATATTGAAACTCTTATTTTGCTTCTTTTGCTTATCAGGCACTGTTATTCAGTATTTTCAATGCTGAATTATTTAGATGACTTTTAGTGAAAATACGTGGGGTGTATTTCATTTTCTTCCTGAGGTCATAAGTAAAGTATAAAACATAAGCGACAGCTTTCCTTTGTAAAAAAAACTTGGTAAGGAAGAAGCGCGTGCGAGCAGTAGCGGCGACCCAGTTCACATCGCACCGCTTTATTCCAAATAATCGAATTCGTTCTAGATCAAGCGCGTTTCCGGACAATTTTCGGGGTTGTTCAAATTTTGGGTGCCTGAAAAAGAATAGTCATTATAGCTTAATAACTTTCTTAAATAAGAATTTTCTACACATAAAAAGTAGGGAAATAGATTTTTCAATGAAAGTGAGATTTTTATATTACTTAAAATCGAAATGCATTTGAATTTGTCTTGCAGTGAATTGAATTAAGTTGAATTGAATTGAATTAATTGATATTTTATTCATTGATTAAATAGAGTGCTAAAATTGCATTCCGATCTAATCCGAAGGAAGTTTTCAATCTGAATTAATCCGAAGCCTATTCAAAATCAATCTGAACCTTGAATCCGAATGAATCCGCCAATCCGAATTAATCAGAATTAATCCGAACTTTCAATCCGAATAAATGGTTTGGTTTGGTTTGAATAGTTTGATTCGGATAAAAATTCCGGAATGATTTGGATAAATTCGGAATGAATTTCAATCCGAAGCTTTCGTTAGGACACCTAACTTGGGAGAGGCGACTAGATTAAGGCAACGAGGTCACACTATACCCAACTTGAGTTTTAGTCGTGTTCTGCATTATGTTTGGAAACATGCATTTAAGTCATACATAATCGTGAGAGGATCGATAGATCTTTGACTATTAATCATTTGCGTGTTCGCCTGTCAGGAAGCTTCGACACTATTAATTATTACCAAGCGATTAGAGAGTACTGGTTTATAACCGACACGTGCTAACATAGTCATGTTGTGATTTGCAGCAATTAGAATCAGGCGTTAAATCTAATGAAGATGAGCTAAACCTGAATGCAGTGCTTTTATGAAATTGCCTAAAAATGCAAAAATCCCTCGGCATACAATTATTATGATTATTTTATGTCGATTTTAAAATAAGAAATTTCTAAAGAAAATATCTACTGATTAACAGATAATTTAATATATAAGATAGGATCAATGTGTGTTGATTATGTCAACTTGGAAGATTGTTAATATGTTTTTTTTTAACAGAAAATACATATAAACTTTGTTATTTTCTTTCCGTTATAAGCTACCGCAGAAATTCAATATAATAATGAGAATTATTTTCTGAAGTCTTTAATTCAATCAGCAGCATCAAAACAGTAACTACAAAGAAATGAAGTAACGCTTCCTCTTTATTAAACTAAAATATAATCTGTGTTTCCGTGACGGCACATAAAACGTAACGGCATTTTAACGCCCTATTATCTTCTTTTGCTATTACGTATCAATAATCAACAGTTGAGGACTATTGCGCAAGCTTTCGTTAATTAAACACGACCGGAGAAGGACGTTCTGCAAAAGAATGATTAATTTTATATACATTTTCTTTATTTATATTTATTTATATAAAAGTTTTACTGCAAAGTTTTTTTCCGTTTAACTCAAACGGACACAATTTTCCTATAGATAAACTAAAATCTGACATCCTAAAATTTCATCAATGCTTTTAACTCATTCATGTGTAAATGTAAAATGTAAATAATAGACATTCTGCGGCCTCACAACTCCTTTCTTTTAAAAACATCTAATTCTCTCTGAAATTTCTCGAAACTTATTCTTCGCCTAATTATGCAACGACCTTATTTTCTTGCTTCTCAGTAGTAACAAAACAGTACGCTCAAGAAATTATAAATACTAGACCCAGAAGAAAGCCAGTACAAAAATAAGGTTGTGGTATAACATGAACGCGACAGGGAAATGGCAATATTGTAAGAAGCTAGAAATCCATGAACCGATAAGAGAGACAGGAGAGAGCAATCATGTCCTTGAAATTACACGTGGAGCGGTAAAAAGTCTCTCATTCACAATGATAATAATGAGATAACAGAATTAAGCGGGAAAACTTATTTATAGTGTGAGAAAGAGAGGAGAGAAGGAGACAATTAGAATATGAAGAAAATTATCTTTAGATTCTCGAGTGTCTATCGGTTGTTTTCGGTTGGCATTCGGTTGTCGTAGTCGACTTCTTGTGACGTAGATTTACCCTTGAATATACATGTGTATACAAATACGAAGAGACCACCGACCTATCTGTGACTGCTGATTGTGCAAAAGAAGCAGTACACACGACGAGCGCTTAAGCGAATGTGTAGCTCAAAATTGTAACTAGTTATCAGTCTCGGTCACGAAAAAGAAAAAGTCTCGAAAGTGGAATGCTTGAATTATTGGCGTTGCTCTGATCCAAAGTATGTTACCGATTTACGAGCAGAGTGCAAGGCGCAAAATCGTGAAATGAAAGAAATTTAGTGTGAAATCCGTCCCGATCTTCACACTATAATTGGGACATGTGTTATAATAAGTCACCTGACGGTCTTGTTCCATATTTTGAGAAATTTACATCACTTTCATTATTATCATTATTTTCATAGTCTTATATTATCGAAATAACATCAATTTCGAATTTAATTCACATTTACGAAAATCTTATAAATTAGAATAAGTGCAACTGTTATTCTGTGAGGTTTTTCAATGACGTGAGATG
Organism: Synergus gifuensis; assembly: GCA_904066015.1. Lineage (NCBI taxonomy): Eukaryota > Metazoa > Arthropoda > Insecta > Hymenoptera > Cynipidae > Synergus > Synergus gifuensis. The sequence continues at coordinate 2,185,657 of CAJFCO010000086.1, forward strand.
AATGAAACAAGATGTTTTGCATATACTGAAACAAAAGTTTATTTTCTAACGCAGACAGGATGCAGTGCAAATATTATTCTTAGAAAGTGATCTAGTAATAAAAGCATCGTACAATAAATTTACAATAAAATTCGACCTTAGAGTGAAATTTAATCTGCAATGTTGTTTCATGACAATATATACAGCTTTCTACGTATAGACAAAGTTATTTATCTAAAATAAAAGCAATGAAGGAATATTACAGATTGATCTTACTGAATTAGAATAAAGAATATAATATTTTGTATGCTATAGTTTTTTTAAAGTAAAATTTTGATACATTAAAAATAAATTGGGAAAGATTTAATATTTTGCATCAATTACAATGATAATTTCTCAAAGCAACAAAAAATAGATAATCAATTATCGTCTATTTCAAATTACTATGAGAGTTGATTTATGTTGATTTATATTTATATTTATTTATTTGATATATATAGTAAGAAGCTGCACTTTGACCACCGAGATAATCCAAAGCATACATCTACACTTTCAATTTGTAAGATAGATGTGCAAACTTCGGGAGAATTTATGAATGATTGCCATATTTAGAACGTATTAATTTTAAATATAGAGCTATAAGTAGAACATAAAATCGTCTTAGTAGACTGATTTCACTCATATATTTATCAGGAGACAGATCAATGCCAAATCTAGCATATATGTATTTTTTAATTTGCTTTGGTAGTCCTAAGAAGAAGTAGATCAGTGTAACAGACGTTTAAAATCTAAATGCTTTTATACTGAAGAGAAGGATCATTAAGTAACTAGTTACTATAACAATTTGATAAGATTTATGATGACAATGAATACTTAAGCACGAAATACAAATTCCCCTACGTAAAAGCTTTTAAAAAATACGTGAAAGTCTCTTAAAAATCAAGTACCGGCTCCTTCGGAAATTCTATACGGAAAGAATTCATTTTTGAGTATACTTGATTAAGTTTCATCTAAACTTGCTAATAAAGGTTTATTAAAGTGATAGAAGCTTAGCCCATCTTAATTTAAACTTTCAAAATACACTGCTCACTCGGTTACAGTTCACTCAGTTGTAGTATTCCTAGAACTTGGGTTCGCTCCCGAACTTTAATAAGGGAGGTGAAGAGTCGAGAGGGAGGCGCCGCCAGCTCGGCAGTACCGTAGCTACAAAGGGTGCAAAGCCCTAAGTCAGATTTCACTGTGGTTCAGTCGGTTCACTCATTTGAGGAAAGTAACCAATCAGACGCAATCATTTAAAAGCAACCAATCAACCATTTGCGCCATGCGCGATGCATGAGCATCAATGCACATTATTGTGGAGCCCACAAAGGGAACACTGGTACATACGACCCTGATTTCTTTACCTGCGAAATTCACTCACGACGAGTGTTGACGAACCGAGGCAAGACTACAACTGAGTGGGCAGTGTAAATGGCACTTTCATGTCCAAGACATAAATTATAAAAACTATTATTAATGAAACTCAGTGTCTCCATTGTAAGTCTCCATTTATCTAAAACAATGATAAATGGTAAACAATTTGATTTTATTATCATAAGTCACAATATCAAGGATAATTCCCGAATTTTCCAAGATTTTTTTTTCAATTCCCTGTATTTGGAAAATAAAAAATAAAAATATAAAATTCAAAGCTCTAACAAGATTGAAATCTTTCTACTGATTCGCTTTTGATTATAAGCTATAGTTTACATGTCTGTTATCAGTGTAAGTAGGTAAGAAGCTAATTTCTAAATAGCCAAACGTTTATCCTTTTTTTCAATTGACGGAATCAGTTACAATTTAAATTTACCGGGAGATGAAACAACGACCTAGCATTCTAACAATCTAGTAAAGCAGTAAAGGAGTGAAAAGGGGTTTCAAAGCCCTGGTGCTCGCGTTTCAGTTGCAAAGCTGAGAGCATGCAATTGATTTCTGTGCCTGGGTCTGTCTGTATTCTGTGGTGAAAGGCATCACAAACGATAAGAGTAAAGCATAAACGAAGAGGGAAGAGTATAGCTGAGGAGCGCGCCAACTGTCAAGTTGTAGTGGAGGAACAACCATGTTTATCGCGCGGTCGAACTCCACGTTGTTGGTCGATTGTTCTCTGCTAACACTTGCCGCGCGTAACACCGGTATTACCTACTGCAAGCATGTTTCCACTGTGGATCTGTCTCGCCGAAAGCAACGTTTCTACTCAACGAGGGTTGTCAGAACCCTCGGGAAAATCACCCAGAGTATAATGCGCGAGAATTATGCCAAGATGTTGGAAAAGTGTAAATGTGAGTATGAGCAATGAGTAGAATAACCGGTATAATTTACGCGGTACTTGCTCGTTGCCAATGACGATCACTTATGAACTTTTGCTCTCTTCCTCTCCTCAAATCAAATCCTCGCTCTTATCCCCTTTCTCCTTACTTTATTCAAAAAAGTAGGATCAACTGAAATTCATGCTTGCGCATTCATTTACCTCATTTGCTTCAATCTTAAAGGAAAAAAAAACCTTGCTGTAAATTTATATTAAATTACTTATGTTATATGTACACTTTGCATCTTCATAGAAGAAGAATTCATTAATTAATATTTTCATTCGCTCAAAGTACTTAAAATTTAATTTTTTATATTGAAGTATTATACCAAAAATTAAAGATCACATTTTTTCTTATTTGGGGGGCTTCCATAAATCACATGACCCAATTTTGGTCACTTTACCCCCTCCCCCTACACGTGGTCTACCGTGTTGATCTCCCCCTCCCCTTCTCCTAGAGTACCACGTGGTTTTTTAAATTTCTTGTAAAACGAAAATAAAACAAAAAATTCCCGGTTCTATATGAAATTCCCGGTTTTTCCCCGGTCAAATAAAATTCTCGAGTTTTTTTCCGGTTTCCTGGTCCTGCTTAAAAAGCCACGTGGCTTGGACTCGAATCCCCCCCTCCCCCATGTAGTTCAACATGGCCTTTCGTCGAGCCCCTCGTTCCCTAATGAAACCACGTAATTTATGAAAGACCCCTTATTTATGTTCTAACGTCGATTTCCGCAAATATTTTATTTTTTAACAACTAAAAAATTGGTTAAAATTTAAATTTAAATTAATTTTTATTATAATTTGTTACGGTCTTTTCATAATTTGAAATGGAAAATTGTGTTTTTCTTCTACTTTATGCACTAGTTTTATTTATAGATAAAAATAGAAATATTATATGATGATAATAAATACAGTGCCGTATAGAGAAATAAATATATTAGAGTACACGTGCTAAAACACGTTATGATTTCTATCTAAACGATTTGCTATACATTTGTTATATAGTTCTACTAAATTAATTTAACCAATTAGAATTTAAATAGCATCAGCTATCAAGCTGCAAGGCTAATCATATTATGTATTCCGTGGGGAGCTTTAACGGTCAATGTCAAACATTATCAGGCGAAACTACTCATGGCTATCTCTTCCTATTCGTTTGCTCATTATGTTACAAAATAAAATCATTAATTTTTCCTCCTATTTCTATAATCATCTCTATAAAGGGGTCACAGACCGCGAGAAGTGAAGCTAGTATCCTAATAATAACTTTAAATCTCTAAATCAATATGTAATAAATTATATAAATAATATATTATATATAATATACATGAGGTGGAATTATAAAAAAATCTAGGTAACGAAAAGATAGTTTCTGTAAATTAGAAAGGTCGACAAAATCTGGGCAATTAAATTGAATTAAATTGTGATTGAATTGGATTGAATTGAATATTATATATGTATTTCAATGAAAAAATGTTATGAATGTCGGATTCAATCTACAATTGACGTCACGTATCGCGTGCACTTGTAATTCACAATCTTCGTAAGAGAAAATTCATTGAATCATCATAACATATTATGTAACTTCCAGAGCTGCCCAAGGGGGGGTAATTTGGGTTATTTTGAAATTTTTCATTTTTTATTTTCGAATTCCAGTCATTTAGATAAGTTAGTTAGACTTAAGGGTGTTGAAACCAAATTTTAACTTCAAAATTTGATTTCCTCATTTTAATCATAAAATATTATAATTAAATATTTTTTCGCTCTGTACATATAATTATATTTAAAAAATGAATAGCTATATAGAGCGAAAAAATATCTAATTATAATATTTGTTAAGTAAAATGAAGAATCGAATTTTAAAGTTAGAACTTGACCCAACACTCTTAATGAAATTTTTTAAATATCAGTTCTAAATTAAAAATACCATTAATCCTTTACTCTGTTTCAATTATACAATAAAAGCTGAAAAGTCTGATAAATATAATTTTCCAGCAAAGAAGCTTCCACAAGACGTGAATCCTTTAGGAGTATTTGCTTGTAATGAACTGGATTTGAAGGAAGTTCAAGTGTATGGCTTCGATTATGATTACACTCTCGCTTGTTACAAACCCGCCTTGGATTACTTACTTTACAACTTAGGACGTGAAATGCTCATAAAAAAGTACAAGGTATCAAATGAAATATCAATCAAATAAAGTATCAAATAAAATAAAAATAAATAAAAACTATCTACAACTACAAAAATGAAATTCTTTTGAAAATATAAACTTAAATTTTGCATTTTTCCCCACTTTTAGTATCCCGAAGGAATATCAAATTTAGAATACAGGGAAGGTTTCGCTGTTCGAGGTTTACATTATGACATTGAAAAAGGTCTTTTGCTAAAACTTGATAGCTTCCTGCAGATTCAATTTGGCACAGTATATCGCGGTTTACATCCAGTCCCAGATGATGAAGTTCTCAGGCTTTACAAGAACAGAATTATACCGATTGCTTATGTGGAAGCTCCTCAAAGGCATGCACATGTAAGTATATGCAGTTTAAATACTGGATTAACTCAGTGATTAACTCAAAAAGTCAATTGCATCATACAAGTGCCTTTTCCAAATTAATTGTTATAACATGGGACAACAATTTGAAATGTACAACAATCTATTTCTTTTTTTTTTCGCATGGCTCGGCGTATGTATGTGTTCAATTGGATCTATTGAATTATGCGAAGTGTAGAAGGTAGGTACATACATTAAAACTGGTTGACAGTGGATAATTCGCCAATGGTTTCGTAGTTCAAGAATAATTGATGTTTCAGGATGGAATGCATCGAACGAAAATGGTACAACTGGCTGATCTCTTCTCTGTACCGGAAATGGCACTGCTCTGCAACGTCACTGAATACTTTTTGAGAAATCACATCGATTATCATCCGGAAATATTATTCAGAGATGTGAAGGTCTGCAAACATATTTTAACTGCAGAAATTAATACATATAAATTACAATAATTTACAATAATACAATAAATTACAAAATAATAACTGATAAAATAATTTTAAAATAAATAAGACAGGAATATGTGTATATGTATAAAACGGAAGTTTGCAAGTCTGGTGGAGTTGTTTAAAAGTTTTCCGATTAAAAACCGTGGGTGGTTAAAACAGACCTGAAGACAAAATTGAGAATTAAGAAAGTTAGACACCTTGCTGGGTAGAAAAATTTCGTATCGTTGAAGTAGGTTTTAAGTTCTAATCCTCTTTAGTAGTACAAGATATGAGAATTTGAAAGTACTCGTGCTCAAGAGAGATTAAGATTAAAAATTAAAAATCACTAGATTATATAAGGAAAAATAATGTCTTTCTTAAGGGTGTTGGAATTTTTTCCCTCTGAATAATTAATCGATTTTTAAGTAGAATTATGCGTAAAGAACGAGAAAATATCTAATTAAAATACTTTTTAAGTTTTAAGTAAAATGAAAATATTCAATTTTGAAGTTAGATTTTGAATTCTTCGTTTTACGCAAAAAGTATTGAAACTAAATATTTTTTCGCTGTGTACGCATAATTCTAATTAAAAATTGGTCATTTCTTAGAATTCGGTTCAAAGTTGTCATCCCATCATGCATCAAAAAGTAGTGGAGGACGTCTCACAGTATTTAGAACAAAATAAGGATTTGAACAGGTTCTTCGATCGACTGAAAGCCGCGGGGAAGAAAATGTTCCTTGTTACGAATAGTCCATTTCACTTTGTGTAAGTAAATTTTGATCTATTATATCTATATGTATATAATTTAAGCTTATTATTTATATAAAAACTATTTTTGAAATATTAAATTTTAATTTCAGTGATAAGGGTATGAGATTCCTAGTGGGCAACGAGTGGAAAGACTACTTTGATGTAGTTATCGTTCAAGCTCGTAAACCAAGATTTTTCACAGAAGAATCGCGTCCACTCAGAATTTACGATGAAGAAAATCAAACGCAGCTGTGGGATCGAGTCACAAAATTGGAAAAAGGAACGATATATTTGGAAGTACGTATTATATATCATTTAATTCTTCTTAAAAGTGTGATAATAATTCGATAAATCGACTGTAAAATTGAACACTTAATCAACAAATACAAGGTGAAACTCTTGTTATTCAAATTTAAATATGTTCAGGGAACTGTTAAGCAACTGCAAGATATGACTGGATGGCGAGGTCATCAAGTGCTTTACTTTGGTGATCATCCCTATAGCGATCTAGCTGATGTGACGCTAGAACATGGATGGAGAACAGGAGCAATCATCAAAGAATTAACAGTAAGTCTACGAGTTGAATCTTTGAAAATTCTGTGAAATTACTTTAAGGGTGTTGGAGCCAAGTTCCAATCTAAAAACTCGATTTCTTCATTTTACTTAACAAATCTTAACACTAAATTTTTTCCCTCTATAGAATTAATCAATTTTTAACTAGAATTATGCGCACAGAGCGATAAAATATCTAATTCAAATATTTTTCAGGAAAAATGAAAATATCGAATTTTGAAGTCAGATTTTGAATTCTTCGTTTTATGCAAAAAGTATCGAAACTAAATATTTTTTTGCTCTGTACGCAGTCTTATATTTGAAAAAAGATTAGTGCTACAGAGCGAAAAAATATTTATCTGTAATTTTCGTTGAGTAAAATGGAGAATAGAATTTTGAGCTTAACACTTGGGTCCAACGCCCTTAAATTCTTTAAAATTTTAAAAAATGTCAATTTTCAGCACGAAATCGAGACCCTCAACGATCCTATATTTAAAGAAAATGCAAACTGGCTACAAATGCTAACAGGCCTAATTGAAGATCATCAGGAGACGGACGATCCAAGAGCAATAGCTGAACTGGAATTATGGATGAAGGAAAGAGACCAACTACGCAACGAAATCAAAAGAGTATTTAATGAACAGTTCGGATCTGTTTTTCGAACTTATCACAATCCGACTTACTTCTCGAGGCGACTTTTCAGATTCGCGGATATTTACATGAGTTCCATCACCAATCTCCTCTATTATTCAACAAATCATACATTCTACCCCCGACGAGGTGTTATGCCTCACGAATACTCCAGTTATTTCATGTAAACGTCCTGATTGATCGCCAATTCATGACGACGATTAAAAGATTAAATGATCTAGATTTAAGAAAATTTGTCGAATAGAAAACCGAACGATTTAGGAGTGCAGAAGTAATTCTGTGAATAAATGTGATTCATCGAAACGACAAGGCGTGTCGATCAAAGTGTTCAGATAAACCTCAAATCCATCAGAATGAAAGTAGTAAATTAATTGAATTGAGATTATTCGAGGCTCTATGTTAGGTACATAATATAAAATTGTTAGAAGTCAAGAGAAAAATAGAATTGTGCTCTAGAATATGCAATAGCACTAATAGCTCGAAAAATAAAAGCGAGAATTATTCTTTACAATTACGAATGAATTCGCTGAAACTCAACTCTTTCTTAAAAAGTATTATGATCTGCGCAAATGTATACCTTAACAAAAATTACGATTGATTTTAAATCAATTGTTGTGACAATAGTATTAAACTGGAAATATAGTTATTTTCTTTCTTCTAATGAGGAATAAAATTCTCAAGATAATTTTTGTTAAGGTAATTATCATGTGAGACTATTTAAATTTATAAGCGTCGTTCATTTATTTTTAACTCTATCGAAATCGCACACATTCGATCTCAAGATTTGTTCTTCTTTTTTACGTATAAACTTTTTGTAGGACTCAATTAATGCAAGTGCATGAATTTATGCACTCTATTTACAAGAACCTAATGTGCCATTAAATTGTTGAATATTTAGAGCTGTTTTATCTTTAATTCTTTGAAAAGATTATTTTTTTAGATGGGCCCACGAACTTGTAATCGACGTTCGCTTGAATAAAAAATCTTCGAGACAATAAATTTAGCCTAAATAAAATGCATCGACTAGATATCAATGTTTTATTATTAATCTTTAAAACAGATAAACATTAAAATCGAACCAGCCAAAATTAGCGCGTTAAATAATCGAAATAACACAGTTAGGATTAATTTCATACCATTTCAAACTGACATTTATGCTTTCAATATGAGAAAGACGGAAAGACACTTGGATTTTACAACTAACCAGTAACCAACTTCATCCTACATTTTTAGAATTCAAGGATTCCTTTTTTTCGCTATGAACTGTTTTTATAGGTGACATTGGTTGTCAATTTTGATTTAAATATTATTAGAACAGGATTTGAAATATTTTTAAAAATATTTTAAATTCTTGAAATTTACTTGTTGTCTTCCAATTTAAAGCTCAATTAGAATATTAATTTAAAAAGCGATGGCTTACAACTCCGAACAAACAAAAATCATCAAAAGTGTAGAAAAAGAGCCCGAGATCCAGAAGTCGACTTTTACTTTAGCAGAAATTTCTATTCTGAATCTACAAAAAAGAGACAGCATTGAATTATTATTTAAAAACGTGGGGAAAATATCAAAATATCAAATATTAAGTCACGGAACTACAGATTAATTGTTATCAATTTTTTCTATCACTCATTGATAATTTTTTATTATAGAATGAAGACACAGCCCTGCTACAAAATGATAACTCGCTAAAAGAGGAAGAAAATCAGTCTGAAAGAGTAACATTTTCTGAACCTGTGAAACATGATCATCTCATGGGCGATAAAGAAAACGAAGATATTGTGATAAGTCGCAAAAGTGTTTTAAGTGAAGTGATAAAAAAACAAACAATAAAACTAATAAATACAATAATATCGAACCTTCTTCTACAATTAGGAAGATGAATCAATTTTCAACGAAATAATAGCTTTATCTGAGACTTCTAAAGCGAAACTCTCTGTTTCACAAAATATTGGTGTTCTGAATATGATAATAGATACACCATCTCCAGAGCCACTTCCACCAGATGTGGCAGAAGCCATAGCCGAAGCTTTACAAGAATCTCTGGATACTTTGAAAATTTTGGAATACACCATTCCAGCAAAAATTGATAAACGTTGGGACGAAAGCTACAAAACAATAGATGAGAAATATAGTAATTTGGATGAAGGAGAAAATATATTTCGAGAGCACATAGGACTCTTGCCTCTTATACCAACGATTGCTGAAAAATTGCAAAGAGACAGGTCTTGAATTAAGGGCGTTGGATCCAATGTTTAGCCTCAAAATTCGATTTCCTCATTTTACATAACAAATTTTATAATTAGATATTTTTGCGCTCTGTAGCAGTGCATAATTTTTAAATATAATTATGTGTACAAAGCAGGAAAATCTGTAATTTAAAATTTTTTGCGAAACATGAAAAATTAACGATTTGAGGATAGATTTAAAATTCCTTGTTTTGTGCAAAAAGTATTAAAATTGAATATTTTTTCGCTCTAGACACAAACTTCTAATTAAAAACAGAAAAGCGGTATAGAGCGAAAAAATATTTAATTATAATATTTATTGAGGGAAACGAGGAAATCGACTATTAATTTATAACAATCGTATGCCCTAATAGAAATTTTTTCGATTTATGTTTATAAATTGACTATTTCAAATTTCCAGAACTTACGTCTACAATGTTTTCGAAAAGACCCTTAAAGATATAAAAGAGAACAGAAGATTCGAACCTCTGAAAGCTGAAGTCGACAATATTGCAAAAACTAGAGAAGATGAACGAGCTTTGCAAGTAGAGCATGAAATATGGTCGGGTTTAGTTATACAACTTCAAGATTTGATTGCTTCCGAAAAAGTAAAAGACGAAGAAGAGTTGAAAGAATACACAGAGTTAGCCGAAAAAGGGGATATTGAAGCAGATAATTCTATATTTTTAAATGGTTCTGAATTAGGTGCGTGGCATTTTAATACCAAGATAATAAATTAAGACAAAATTTAAGAAGATTTAACAAAATTCATCATTAGATTACGTAAAACGATGGGAAGATGATCGGGTGAATCAACAAAATTTGAAAATGAGAAAGGAAGAACAGAAAGTACTAGCAGAATTAAATAAAACTGAAACAGAGGAAAGAGCTGAACATGTAGTTTCAGAAGTCGTACAAGCATATTTGCGGGGCCATATAACTTATTTAAAAAACGAAATTAAAAGGTGGTCTAAGGATAACATCGATGAAGTCTTGAGAAAACAAAGAGAAATTTACAATATGAGAGTAACTATTTCACACCTATAGCACAATTAAATTCGCGGATTTAAAAATGATTATTGATAGCAATTTAATAAAACACTTTTCATCCCCTTACAGGAGGCAATAGACGAACGAAAAGAGAATCTCGAAGAATTGTACACTTTATGCTATGATAGACAAGCCTTTATCGATGAATGTTACGAAGAAAAGGAAAGAGTTAAAAGAGAAATAGAACATTGGAAAACTGTGAATAGAGCTGCAACCATTATTCAATCATTTTGGAGAGGCTACATGGTCAGGAATCAATTAGGAGAATATCAAGGACTCCGAGCAAAACTGCGTAAAAGGAAGAAGCTGGCAGCAATCGCACGAAAAAAACAGGCAGCCTGGCAAAAGAAGAAAGCTAAGGAATGGGGCGATACTAAATTGAAGACTATGAAAAACATCGTGGATCCAAATGCTTGAATAACTTAAATGAGTAGAATGACTAAATACTAAACTAATAAATTAGTAAATTACTAAACGCATTTCATATGTATAAATTACTCAAATATATTCTTAATCAAATATTAGAGATACAATATTTACAGGGAAATTCTGTCTCACAATCACGCAAACACACGCGTACAAGCACTGCTTCAATTGCATACTTAAAGAGCAGCCAGAGCACGAGCATATGTAATCGAACCAAAAAAAAAGCAAGAGTTCCGATATAGCTCAGTGCTCGAATAATTAGTCAACCAGTCTGACCCTCAGACATTCAAGTCAGAGGAGATAAAAAGGCCGATCTCTGACCAAACAATGGATGTTCCAAAAAATTAACAAATAACATATACGATGTGTACAAATTTTAAGACATTCAATCGACTAGCTTAACCTGTGCTAATCCACGATTCAGTCAAATTGCTAGTTACTGTTAGTTTCTTTAATTGAAATTGATAATAAGGAAGCGAATTCACCGCACAGAATTTCAGCAGTTCGATAGAATCTCAGATTAGTGATCTATCATGGATCAATAAGCACTATAAATCTTCAGTGCTAAAATGATTTAAAAGTTCTAAGTTAGAACACAGTTTCAGATTCCTCGTACGTACACCACCTTGACTTCATTTGTCCGACTCACATTTGAGCATCGTTTGAATGTATTATCACAACGTTCCAGAGAGTAAAACTACTACCGCTGTAGATTCACCTATTGAGACGTATATCGGCGACAGAAGTGATATCCACGAGTCGAAGAAGGTCTGGGTGAGGAATTGCAAAGACGTTGTTTCGGAGACTTATTATTGGTAGATCTAGTTAAAGTGGAATTTGAACTGGAAGGGTGAGCCATGGAAGTGATGAAATTCTCGGAAGGGATTGAATCCTTGATGTTTACCCGACTCGGGGTCTAAAGGATCTTCGCCCCTGTCGAATTTCTCTCGCTTCTCCTCATCCGTTAAAACTTCTTTGGCAGCAGCGATGTCTATGAACTTCTTCTCCGCTCGTTTCTTCTCTTCACCATCCTGAAAATTGTCTGGGTGCCATTTTTGAGCGGCTTTCCTGTAAGCCTTGATAATCTCTCGTTTCGATGCGGTTCGTGGAACGTCAAGAATTTTGTAGTAGTCCCGTGATTCTGAAAGTTTCTGACGCTGTTGAGCACGCTGGAGTCCCTCACTAGCTCTTTGAAAGTGCGGATCTATCTCTAGCGCTTCCTTGTAGTCTCTTATCGCTAAAGAAATTAAATTTAATTTCATTTAATACAAGTAGAAAAAGTAGTTATAAACATATTTGCATTTTGAAATTGCGAAATAGTTTATTTATATACAGCTTCAATTTAAAATTACACTTACCATCATCATACATTTCACCAGCAAGATAAGCTTCTGCTCTATCACAAAGGATTCCAGGCTCCCTTCGTATCCTAAACGCATCATCACAGCTCTTGATCGCTTCCGTAACTTGGTTTTCAGCAGTGTGACATTTACAGAGAAGATGCAAGGCTGTATATCTCACATTCATGACCGTAGATTCTTGCTGAAGAACGCGATTCGCGAATCTAATGCAGTCTTGATTGTCTTTAACCTCTTGCGCTGATGTTGCATCGGCTAGAAGTTTCGAAATTTTCTTTATCTTCTTGTAGAATGGGAAACATTCTTTGTGCTCAGGATCCAGCTTGAGACATTCTCGAATTTCTCTGTAAGACAATCACAAATTCAATTTTTATATAAAGACTTTTAAATTTAATTTAAAGTAAAAATTCTTATTACTTGGATTCATTTTACTCACTTCAGTGCTTCGTCGACTTGTCCAAGGCGATAGAGCAGCGAAGAGAGCTTGAAGAAACCTTGTGTGTTGTCGGACAATAATTTAGTCGTAGAGCGAATGTCGGAAATGGCGCTCATATAATCTCCCAAAACAACGTGGCACTCAGATCTAAGTTCTCTGAGGTGCGAAGACCATGGACAAGCTTCTATAATTTTCGTTATTAGTGAGATTGCAGAGGTATAATCGTCTCTTTTTACTAACTCGTCCGCCATTGCCAATTCTTTTCGCAACGGTTCTATCCTGTAGTATGCATTTAGTGCATCTTCATTATTTGGTTCTACCGATAGCTGTAAAATAAAAAGTCTAAATATTGTCTCTTATTTGACAAAAATTAAAATATTTAACAATTTTATGTAAGCAAATCTCAGGAATACATTTTCTGTAATTATTTAAAATAAATTAGCAATAAGCATCAACCAATAAAGTTGATTCTAGTTTAATAGACGTGAATAAACCTACAATCAACCTTTTATCTATTTACGTGACAGCGTTTAAGCTTTTAAAAGCATATGAAAAACATCTATTGGACACAGGAAACAAGAATTCTAACTTTAAGAGCCTAGGTTTTATCTGTTAAAAATTCTATTCGAAAAGCACGTGAGATTTCTTAATTTTCAGTGACAAATGCAAAAGTTTACCTTTCCTGAAATAAGCCCATTATTTAATTTACATATATCTATTATGCAATAAGTATCGCGAAAGTATAACAAACAATATTAAAATATTTTTCATAACAAAAGTACAAAAACTACAAAAACTGATGTAAAAGTGGATTTATCTGTTCATTTTACTCGCTGTATATTTAATCAAATGCAAGTTAAATGTTTAATTTTTGTTATCTTTAAAAACGACAGTGTATGGTGCAGAATACAAGATAACAACTGTTATCGTACTTACTCTTACCATAAATATGATCAAAGTGCTGCTTAAAAGCTTTTGAATCATTAAGAAGATATTTTTTTTAATTACGTGAAAAGGCTTACCACTTCCAAAAAGTCATTCTGCGCTTCGTCCAATTGTCCTTGTTTAAACAATACATTTCCATGTTGTAATCTTGCAGCTGTGAAGTCTGGTTTAAGATCCAAAACTTTTTCCAGATCAAGCAGAGCAAATTTAGCTTTTCCTAACGCCAAATAAACGGTGCCTCTTTTATAATATGTTAAGTAATTGTTGGGGTCCCCCTCTATAAAAGAATCAATACTTGTTAATTGTAATGCATTGGATCACCAGTGATTTGAAACTTCAATTTTATTTTATAATTTTGAATTTTAACTTTTCAGTTATGGATTAAAATTTTTACATTCAAATTTTCAGGCGTGCTGAACTGAAATTATAAAAATATTTTTACTTTCATATAAATATATACTGCCATTATCGACATTAAACCATTTAAAAACACCTGCACCAATTATCAAATCAGATGACCGCGAAAATAAAAAAAATATGTATAAACTCCAAAACTAAAAATAAATTGCAGACTATTAAATTTCAAACTACTGATAATATAGACTTGTAAAACAAATTTGTGGGCGTAAATTTAACACGTAATGATTCTACAGGTTTTAGAAAGCTAAAATACACAGAGCAAGTTACATGTCGATGGAAAAACAAAAAAAAAATACATGTATTTTGAAAATAAAAAGAAACTTACCTACGGCTGCATGATACTGTAATAGGGCGTCTTGGAGTTGTCCTTTGGCAAGGAAGTCCCTTCCTAGTTCCAAATGTCTGTCAACTTCCAATTGAGATACCCCACCAACAGCTGAGTGAAAAAAATAATAAATAAATAATTACAATACGTGATGTATTTAGTTTATAGGTTTATATTATTTTATAAATTGTGAAAAAGGTTAGGAATACAAACCATCGAAAAACACATCTAACAAAACTAACAGTAAACCGCAATGTAACATGACTCGTTACGAAATTGTTCGTTGGTGTTATCGATGTTGTTTGTTACACAAATTAAACTCCGCAACTCAGAAACTAGAACCTATCCTGCTGATATCAGGAAACTGAACAGCCACACCGCCATTGCGATCGTGGTTCCACGCCATTGGTCCAGCACACATCAAATTAAACACTAGCAAAACATAAGAGTTTAATGACAGAGAAATGGCGGGAATATTTGAATTTTAGTCCTGGGGCTAATTTTAATTATATAAGGAAAAAACATAAACATAAAAATAAAAATAAAAATAACTTAAGTTATTTTTATGCTGTATTTTTATGGAATAATTATTTACTCATTTTAGTAAAAAATGATAATATCCATAAAAAACAAAATTCTACTTTCAAATATTATCAGAATTATATTATTTATACATTTCTTAAGCATCCGAAAGATTTTTTTTTTGGAATTTTTCTAATAGAAGGGGATTCAAAATTTTTTTCTTCGAGCGCAAACGAATTCTGACAATGTAATAATAACAAATTTAAAAATATTTTTTTATATGATGGAATTAAATGAATTATATGAAATAAATTTCTAAAAATAAAAGTTAAAATAAAAAGCATAAAAATTATAAAATAAATATAAACAACCGCTTAAAATCATTTTTTATACACAGTGTAAAATCAGGTAGTGAATAAGAATTTATTTACTGATGTTTAATGATAACAAAATATAAATATTTAAATATATAAATAAATATTTAGCTAAGTCTGAAAAATTAGTTGTATGATTTTGTTTTAAATTGTACATTTTTTTTTATTTTTAAACCGGTCTTTGAATTTATTAAACGTACACATTCTTTAATACAACTGACCGTGTGGCCCAACGGATAAGGCGTCGGATTTCGAATCCGAAGATTGCAGGTTCGAGTCCTGTCGCGGTCGAGCAAAGTTTGCGAGCTTTTTAACTGCTCAAAATAATTTTTTATACACAGTGTAGTCAGATAGTAAACAATAATTTTTTATTGATGCTTAATGATAACAAAGTAATTAATAAATAGTTAACACGCTAAGCCTGAAAAATTAGTTGTATGATTTTGTTTTAAATTGTATATATTTTTTTATTTTTAAACCGGTCTTTGAGTTTATTAAACTTACATATTCTTTAATACAACTGACCGTGTGGCCCAACGGATAAGGCGTCGGATTTCGAATCCGAAGATTGCAGGTTCGAGTCCTGTCGCGGTCGAGCAAAGTTTGCGAGCTTTAACTGCTCAAAATAATTTTTTATACACAGTGTAGTCAGATAGTAAACAAGAATTTTTTATTGATGCTTAATAATAACAAAGTAATTAATAAATAGTTAACACGATAAGCCTGAAATATTAGTTGTATGATTTTGTTTTAAATTGTATATATTTTTTATTTTTAAGGGCATGTAATACTTTACCATAAGAGCAAATTAGTTATACCAATTATACGTTCATAATAATAAATATTTTTAGCTAATAATATTTATTATTATGAACGTATAATTGGTATAACTAATTTGCTCTTATGGTAAAGTATTACATGCCCTTAAACCGGTCTTTGAATTTATTAAACTTACACATTCTTTAATACAACGGACCGTGTGGCCCAACGGATAAGGCGTCGGATTTCGAATCCGAAGATTGCAGGTTCGAGTCCTGTCGCGGTCGAGCAAAGTTTCCGAGCTTTAACCGCTCAAAATAATTTTTTATACACATCGTAGTCAGATAGTAAACAAGAATTTTTTATTGATGCTTAATGATAACAAAGTAATTAATAAATAGTTAACACTCTAAGCCTGAAAAATTAGTTGTATGATTTTGTTTTAAATTGTATATATTTTCTATTTTTAAACCGGTCTTTCAGTTTATTAAACTTACATATTCTTTAATACAACTGACCGTGTGGCCCAACGGATAAGGCGTCGGATTTCGAATCCGAATATTGCAGGTTCGAATCCTGTCGCGGTCGAGCAAAGTTTCCGAGCTTTAACCGCTCAAAATAATTTTTTATACACATCGTAGTCAGATAGTAAACAAGAATTTTTTATTGATGCTTAATGATAACAAAGTAATTAATAAATAGTTAACACTCTAAGCCTGAAAAATTAATTGTATGATTTTGTTTTAAATTGTATATATTTTCTATTTTTAAACCGGTCTTTGAGTTCATTATACCAGTCTCTGATTAAACCTGATTAAACTTACACATTCTTTAATACAATTGACCGTGTGGCCTAACGGATAAGGCGTCGGACTTCGAATCCGAAGATTGCAGGTTCGAATCCTGTCGCGGTCGAGCAAAGTTTTTGCAAGCTTTAACTAGTTTGTCATCTTTTTTTTACAACAAATATTACTTCGTGACAAATATAAAATTCATTCAAAATATTGTTCACTTATCCAAATGATAATAACTTTCTGCACCCTAATTTCAAATTAAAAAATGTAGGTAACAAACTAAAAAAAAATATAAAAACTACTTTAGTGACCTTCAATAATACATTAATTAATAAATTTTTTTTTAAATGGTTGACATCAATATTACGAGATAAGTAGTCATTGCGCTGAATATCTGAAAAAATTAAATCACTTGAATTCCGGTCACCAATTAATTGTTCAATTTATGAAAACACTAATTTTTCAACCGTAAAAAATCCTTTAAATTTATAATAAAAACAATATTTTATTAGAATTAATTTTACTCAAGACCGAGTAGAATAAAAATAAATAAGTCTTAATTAACTCACTGTCATCAAAAGTGGAAGATCAATATTAAAAAATCCGCAACAAAACTTGAAGGAGTATGATAGAAAGTACTGTCCAATTGCAAAAGAATCCTAAAATAAGGAAATAATATATTAAGAGTTTATTACATAATAATAATAATAATAATAATAATAATAATAATAATAATAATAATAATAA